>QFEZ01005551.1:45048-97534 GCA_003316425.1 Russula lepida
AACTTTTCCAAACTTTTCCAGCTTTTTGGGCTCTTACGAGCTCGTACGAGCTCGTACGAGCCCAAAAAGTTTGCTGCAGGGTTGCCGATGTGTACAATTGAACTCTCCCTCTGTAGGCCTGTGTACAGTATCTAGTCAGTGCCGGTGTGCGCAGTCCCTTACACAGATAGACCACCCTGACGGATACATGGTATTCTTTAGTACTGTATCTCGTTTAGAATCTCCTACTGAACTCTCGAAATGGCATCCAGGCCCGCGGCGTCAACACTCTGACGACGGCAAGGGAAGTGCCGTTTTTCTAAAAAGCATCACGTGGCCGTGTTTTTGCTTTGTTGCGCCTCCCGATCTGTCAGTGCGCAAAGCCATCGGCCTATCAATTCGATCATCTTTCTTCTTCATATTGAAATTCTATTCCGATGCCAACATTAGAGAGCAAACTGGTGGGTCCTTGGTCCGCGGCCGCCCGAGCATAGAGGTGGTATTTTCAACTTCTTGCTGCCAGTGGTATGATGGAACCAACGGCAATCTATCATCTTCAAGTTGTGCCGTTACCGCAATGCGTCCCCATCTCGATTTCGTGGATCACCCTCTTAGCGCTATGCACGTGTCTGCTGCGGAAGGCTCCAAGATAGTGGTAGAATATCGATGAGATGTGGTCGATATCCCATAGACTGTCTGTCAGTTGACTTGGTTCTCGGACATGCATCCTTTACTATATAACACCATACCCGTTCAGCCTTGTTCTAGGACACAACCACCTCCATGTCCTTCTTCACAAATCCATCTCGCTATGACTCTACTCCTGCGTGTGTGGAAATGCCACCCGAGGTGCTCCAGCTACGTCGGGGACGGCCCTTTTATTTTGAAGATCCCCAAGTTGTTCTGGAAGCAAGTCATAATACCATATGACTACGTTTCCTCTCAACCTATTAACCATCAACTTATACACAGGTAGATGGAGAGAAGTACAAAATCCATCGTTATTTCTTGACTCGGGAGTCCGAATTCTTCAAAGACATGTTTTCGCTCCCTCAACCAGTGGAGTCCACAAGTTCACCAGTAGAGGGTTCAGACGACTGTCCTATCAAAGTACCCGGGACGCGTGCTGTAGAATTTGAGAATCTCTTGCGATTCTTTTACTTTGGGTATGGGATGTGTTGTTGAAACCGTATCAATGACTGATCGTGAACGTCAGAATGCATGACGATTATGCACCCTCCCTCGCCGATTGGATAGCCATGCTATCCATCTCAACTCGCATGATCTTCGAAAAGGTCCGGGAACGAGCCATCAAAGAAATCACAGCACGATTGGATGGAGTTGAAGCATTCGAACTCATTGGGCTGGCCATGAAGTACGACGTCGAGCAGTGGCTCAAACCTGCATATCGCATCATCGTGACAAGAAGCAGCCCCATAACTCACGAAGAAGCTCTCAAGGTCCCCTTCCCTATGGCCGTCATGTTGATGCGGTCACGCGAACAGTATTGGAACTCATCGCATCCTCATCAAAGTTCATATGGACGTCAAAGCCCATATGGGAATACGGCCTCTGGTGCTGACTGGCCACGGGGATCTCCAGATTCAGTCATCGACTCAGAGATCAGAGTTATGGAGTTAACTTCTATTAACAAACCAATCGTCGAATCAACCCCACCAGCCTCTTAGAGACGAGTTATGGTGCGAAGACACGATAGTACGCAACAACGAGCAGCAATGGCGGCGAAGAAGCGAAGGTCGAGCGAGGATAGAGCAAAAGGGGGCGCACACGGGAGGTTTCGAGGACACTCAACTGTATGAAACTTGGCGACTACTTCACAGGTTATTGTACTATGTGTTTCATCTGTGTGGTAGAGTGACTGTTTATGCAATAGGACAGTCGCAGAGCGTGAGAAGAGTAACAAAAAAAAGCACGCGAGAGATCCTAATGGCGAAGTAACGGTTGCGTTTGCTATTGTGAATAAGGAACTATATGAGATGGTTATATAGTAACAAGACTGAGAAAGGGGCGTTCGTCCATTGAGGGTGGGACGTGGAGAGACAAAATGGATAAGTTGTGTCGTGCTGGAACACGGGAATAGGGACAATAGTATATAGGCATGGAGCCTACAAGTTACATGAAGTGAAGTGAATCCTGGGATGTAGCGATCCTCAAGGGATGTCCCGGGTCCCTCCCATCGGTCCATCAATACGGCATCCAGAGGGAGAACAAGAAAACATCAATCGAACCTTCAGGAACAGCCCTATAGCCTCTCCAGACATACCACGAGCATCACTCGTCTTCACACCTCCTAGTCCAAAGATGACTGTGGCCGCATCCCATTCAACCGTCCGTCTGCATCAACTTACTCTTGCATTATGGTATGTCCCATCTTTGGCTCAGCTAGTTTTCCGATTATACCCTCATCACTTTTTGCTCAGAGCGCAACAACCTCCTGTATCCCAAAGCGGAGCAACAACGTCACTCAATGGTCTACGCGTGCCGCATATGCCCAAACATCGACGAGACCGTGGACAGTGGCTTGGTATCGAAACGGTCTTTTATATATCACAAAGTGAGTTTTAATCATAGTCATAAATCGTCTGAAATCATCTGGAAATTTCGGCCAGAGAGCAAGCTGGTGTGACGACGGGCCTTGCTCAGGATCCGACTCTCGTGAGTAGACTATGCTTTTCTTTCCCTTATTATGTCTACTCAATTTCTTGAACCCCAGGCACACACCAACGTCATCACTTGCCTGAACTGTGGTCATGAAGAGTACGCTCTTCTATCTTCTCGGATGGTCAATTCTCACCTCCTTTTTTCTTGTCGGTGGTGTGGTGCTTAGTGCGGTATTCTACCAAGATCAGTCGAAGAGAAAAGAGACGCGTATGATTCACTTTTACGTTTGCACAAGATGTAACAACGTTCCGTCGTTCAGACCGAGGAGGCGGAGGGCAATCCGCCGTAACCATAACTTAGTAGAGGCGTCGAGGGTGTCACGGTTTGTTTTACCGCAGTGCGGCGAGCGCCGACTGTCTCACACTTTTAGCACATCCGTCCTTTCCACCGAATGGACCATTTTAACGGTCTTATCATCTACATGTGTATTCTAGATGTAGAGTAATCAACGAGTTAATCAAGCGTTTCTTCGACTTGGAGTCTCTCTTCGCAGGTGTTTGTTAAGCCTGCGAGTACATATGATAAATAGGCTGCCCTCGACACTTTCGGCGGTGTCAATGGTCGCTGCCAAACTCTTACGGGCGCTCTTTTGTTTGCCCAGATGTTGTAATCTCATCCCCACAATCTCAACTGAACGCAGACCCTATGATGTTCGACTCCATGTTGTCCGATGATTCGAATCCTGTATGTAACGCTTCTCGGAATGGATATGCCTACTTACTTCATTCCCTAGCCCAACTACTCCGAGCCTACATATCATCCCTACTTCTGGTTCTCGAATGACATAGCTACCTTTCAGGTATATCGCCTGCACGGTCATCGAGGAGCTTATCGTACCTGTTTGAAAGGTCGAGAATACTCATTTCAGAGTACACAAGCACTTCTTGTTTACTTACTCCTCCGTGTTTCGAAGTATATTCCGACGGCAGCCCGGAAACAGCAACACCACCGACAATGAAAACCACAACAAAAATGGTCCTGTAATCCATCTGGATGATGTCACTGTCCTCGAATTCGAATCTCTGCTCAACTTTTTCTACGAGGGGTACGGTGACGTCCACCGCACTTGTTCTATTTCAGTTGTATCATATACTGACGTCTTTCTTTCCAGGTGGAAAGAGAGTTTCTCGATGCCCATCGAGAAATGGGTAGCCCTCTTGGCCATCGCCCATCGATTCAGATTTACAGAGGCTGAATACCGCGCCCAGCGGGAGGTATTTGAACGCAGCATCTCGATGCCTATCGGAAAATGGGTAGACCTCCTGGCCATTGCCCATCGATTCAGATTCACAGAGGCTGAATACCGCGCACAGCGAGAGGTATTTGAGCGCAGCATCTCCCTTGACCCCGTGGCGCGGATTTCCCTCGCGGAGAAACACTCGGTACCAACAAGCTTCATTGTCCCAGCACTCGAGGATCTCGTCCGACGCCCAGAGCCTCTTCTCCAAAGGGAAATTGCAAATTTATCCGGTGAGATGGTTGCACGCCTTGGCGTGGCCAGGGAGAGATATGTACGTCAGTCGTCGAGGATGTTTGCCTCTGATACATGGTTGAAGCGAGTTGCGCACGACATCGTGAAGCAGTTGTGGCCTATTGAGGAAGTATTGATTTCGGCGTGACGATGGGTGGCATGTTTATATGATGGACTATGTCATTTTTGTACAATCCTTTTCCTGTATAACATACTGCACTTTTAGCATGTACTAGGGCCAGTGTAGGTACATTGAGCCGACGTCAGTTTATTTAATAGTACGACCAATTTGTGTTCCTTTCTGAACGGGCCCAACCTGAAAACACTCGTCCGTCTACGTCACGGTTGCCGGCGTTGTACCGCGGTCCACGGCGGCCATCCATGGCTGACGAATTCGGCCTTTCTGTCCACACTTCGACTTGGGTCAGGGTCACGGCCCCTCGACTTCCTCTGTAGATGTATAGCTTGCCCACAGCTTGTCATTCGCCTTGCTGAGTTTTGTGCAAGGTTGTGCAAGGCCCAGCAAGTTTCTTGTCATCTTCCTGACTCGGTGAGGCACACTGTGGGCGGCCCACGGCCTGCGTACAGTATATAGTCAGTGTCGCTGTGCGCAGTTCCTTACACGGATCACCCTGAAAGACACATGGTAAGCTATTCTTTAGTACTGTAGCTTGTTTAGAATCTTTCACAGAACTCTCGAAATGGCATCCAGGCCCGCGGCGCCGACGCTCTGACGGCCAAGGGAAGTGCTGTGATCTACTACGATCTGGCTTTCTAGAAAGCATCAAGTGGCCGTGTTTTTGCTCAGGCTGCGTCGCTGCGAATCTGTGTTTTCGCTTTTGCGTCTTGCTTTGTTGCCACTTGTGCCTCAGGCTCCCAATCTGTCAGTGCGCAAAACCATTGGTCTATTGATTCTCTTCCGATGCCAACATTGGAGAGCAAACTGGTGGGACCTTGGTCGGCGGCTGCCCGGGCACGGAGGTGGTATTTCCTGCTGCTAGTGGTATGATAGAGCCAACGGCATTTTAGCTTTCATCTATTATCTTGTGCCGTCACCGCAATGTGTTTTATTTCGATTTCGTGGATCACCGTCATAGCGCTGTGCACGTATCTGCTGCGGAAGGCTCCAAGATAGTGGTAGAGTAGAGATATGGTCGATATGCCTCAGACTGTCGGTTGACTCTTCTCGGACATGCACCCTTTACTACATAACACCATACCTGTTCGGTCTTGTCCCAGGACACCACCACCTTCATGTCCTTCTTCGCAAATCCATCTCGCTATGACTCTACTCCCGTGGGTGTGGAAATGCCACACGAGGTGCTCCCCCAGCTATGTCGGGTAGTAACGCGGCCTTTTTATTTTGAAGATTCTCAAGTTGTTCTGGAAGCAAGTCATAATACTATATCGCCACATTTCCTCCTAACCTGACTCTATTAACCATCACCTTATACACAGGTAGATGGAGAGAAGTACAAAATACATCGTTATTTCTTAACTCGGAAGTCCGAATTCTTCAAAGATGTGTTTTCGCTCCCTCAACCGGTGGGGCCCACAAGTTCACCGGTAGAGGGTTCAGACGACTGTCCTATCAAGGTACCCGAGACGTCTAGCGTGGAATTTGAGAATCTTTTGCGATTCTTCTACTTCGGGTATGGGACGTGTTGTTGTAACCGTATCAATGACTGATCGTGAACGTCAGAATGCATGACGATTATGCACCCTCCCTCGCCGATTGGATAGCCATGCTATCCATCTCGACTCGCATGATCTTCGAAAAGGTCCGGGAACGGGCCATCAAAGAAATCACAGCACGGTTGGATGGAGTTGAGGCATTCGAACTCCTTGGGCTGGCCACGAAGTACGACGTCGAGCAGTGGCTCAAACCTGCATATCGCAGAATCGTGATAAGAAGGAGCCTCATAACGCACGAAGAAGCTCTCAAGGTCACCTTCCACATGGCCGTCATGTTGATGCGGTCACGCGAACAGTATTGGAATGCATCGTATTCTCGTCAACGCCAATATGGTGCTGACGTTGACGGCTGGCCACGGGGATCTCCAGATTCATTCATCGACTTGGAGATCGGAGCTATGGAGCTAGCTTCTAAAAAATGGAACGGGTGATGGAAACACGCGGTGTTCCTCTTATGTCTCAACGATGCTGTTTCTCTGCTGTAAATTTTATCTCATAAAAATGAAATACATGTCACCTTTTCGAGTCTCAAACCTAGAGGCAGGAGGACAAAATTTGCAAGACGTAGAAGATCAGGAAATGGGGAAGGCTTCAGATCCATCATATTACACCCTCAAGAAAAGCATGAAAGGGGAAAACAAATCAACGTGCCGAGAAAAAGTACTGCGGAATAGCTTCGGAAAAGGGATCACGTCTTAAATATTGACCCGAAGAAATTCGACGCAGATGCTCCTGGAAGCGATGCATATCGATATGGCTAGGTGCGAACGAGGAGCGTCATTAAGTGGCGAGGTGGCTTCATCAGGCTGGGCGGACGGTTCCTTAGTGAGTGGGAGTCGAGAGCGTAGGACCCTCTACCGAACAGATTGCCGTCGAATAACTCGGAGAAAGCGTTCGATTTCACTGGCCGATAGTTTTGGTTGTCTCCAGGACCAGGTCTGGGTTGTCATTTACGAGGAACGGGGCTTATGCGCATGTCTAACTTACTCGCGTAGTTTGCAAATTTTGTCGTTGGCCACTGCAACAACAAGATGCGCGACTCACAGAGACTGCCAGTCCTTACAAATAGTGATCGGGGTGTTCCTGCGAAGATTATGGTCCCCTGCAGGGTGGTTTTGGGCAGTTGATGTCATGGTGCGGCAGAGGTGTGATGATCCCAAATTGGCTGGCGTGAGACTGTCACGTCTTAACACAAGGCATCATACACATGGCCTCATCTGCACAGATTGTCCTAAACTCACTCTTAACCCACAACAAGGCATAATGATGGCTACCGCTCCGCCTCAAGATCCGACCCTAGTAAGTGCTTTCACCCTACGGAAAGACGTGACTAACATTACAGCACTACCTCTCCCTTGGGCAAAGGACCCAAACGCGGGCAGGGGCGAAGCCTGTCAGGCTCCTGCAGCACTAGCCGCGAGCCGGCATTCCGAGTTTTACTTTACAGACGAAATGACAGTGTTCCAGGTCTGTTGCCTGCCTGAACCTTTCCTCCGTCGCCGTCGCTCACTTTCAAAAAAACTGCCTTTGTATTTTGTGTGTAGGTCGAGAGCCGTCTTTTCCGTGTTCACCGGCACTTTTTGGCCGAGAACTCTCTCCTCTTTAGCTCTATGTTCTCGCTTCCGTGCGGTGCCCAGACCCAGGTCGGCTCCACGGTTGCGGCCGAGGGTACCTCCGACGCAAACCCGATCTACCTCTCCGGCGTGACGGAGGTCGAGTTTGAGACACTCCTCCGGTTCTTTTACAAGAGGTAAGCAGCAGCAATACAGGAGGCTCCCGGCGTGTGCATCTTCCACTTTACCTGTGCTTATGCTAATTATGCGGTCTTGTCGGGGTTGGTTGATGTGTTAGCATATACGACGGTTTCACTCTACCACAAGAGAGCTGGATCGCGCTTCTCTCCATAGCGCATCGCTACGAGTTCCTAAACGTGCGCGAGCGTGCGATCCGCGAGATCTACGGCCCCTTTCGATCTCGACAAAAACGGTGGGTTTTGATAATGACGGAGAGGAAGGAGCAGGAAATACAACAAGAATTGGAGCAGCATGACTACCAGCTGCTCATCTCCGTGGCAGAGAAATACGAGGTGCCGCTTCGGTACATCGTCCCGTTACTCCTCCCTTTCGTGGTACGGGAAGAGCCACTGACAGAGGGAGAGGTGTTGCGGTTCTCGGCGCTTACCGTGTCCAGGCTTGCACACGCACGTGAGGACTTTCAGCACGAAAGGAGATCGTTAGGCTGGGGAGCTCAGGCGAAAGATATTGTGTACAAGATCTGGCAAGTCCAAAATGACGGCTAGTGCTACCCACGACGAAATTTGGATTGAACTCTTGGTAGCCCAATGCTCAGATTTACGTGTTTCGATATCTTGCCTAATGTGATATCTTAAGCATCGGTAGACGTGTGCCACAGCATCCACTGATTTGATTCTTATATCACCGCCAAATCATTTACATTCAGAAGAGAACGGGACATCAGACGGTACAAAGGCAGCTTCAATGAAAAGTGAATCGAAGAAAGCATCCGTACGCGTCGACTACTTTACGAATGATACAAATACCGTACAAAGTTTGTCCCGCTGCGTATGCCACACTGACTGGCAAGGGTAACAAACTGGTTATAGCAACAACATTGATTAGGTTCATGGATAATACGCAAACGCAAGTGGGGGGAGTGGAGATTGGGTTTGGATTTGTGATGGAATGCTTGCAAATAAGTTACTGTTAACGCGCGGCGCAAGAGTCAGATCATACATCACGCGCCGCCGTGACAATTTGGGCGTGGCGCAGAGTGACTTACGAAATTGCTCGATGTGATGGTATTCTCCCTAGGGGGAGAGCCAGAAACGGCGACGGAAGAGCGGGCGATGTCCGAGAGGTCAAACTCTTTAGAGTGGCGTCATCATCATCACGAAAAACAAACAATGGCGTAATCGCAGAAGAACATACCGCCGTTGCTCTTAAACGCATTCTTGCGGACTTTAAGAGCATTCTCGCGGTCCTCGTCAGTGACGCTGCTCGTACGACGGACAGCAGTTGGTTTCTTTGGATGGAGTTCGGAGTCTGCGGAGAGAAGTGCGGGGGAAGAGTGACGTTACCACCGTGGAAAACCGAGAAGAGCAACTATACGTCAGAGAACAAGGGCTTACCTCCAGCTGCCCCTTCAGAGTCATCGGCTTCGTCGATAGTTGCGACGTTCTCGTGGTCATATTCAGCGTCGATAGACCCCCAGTTGTAAGCACCAGCACCGCCCTTGGGGACGGAGCTATCCATGCCATTGCGAGCCTCTGAGCGGTCCTTGAGGAGGGCACGAAGAGAATGGGAGCGTTCAGTGCGGGTCATGATTTTATTGATGTATAGTCGAGGAATGGGGGGAAGGGATGGGGTTGCGAGGTACAAGGTTGGGACGTGTCTTTAAATGGTTCGCGGGGCCAAGACGAAACAGAACGAGAGATCACGCGAGCATCGTCACCTTAGCGAGTGGGGCGGTGTCGCGTCTCCATACAGCCTAGATTTGGGATCCCCTGGCCAGACCACAGCTTACAGTAGTATACAACACGGAATTAGATCCATTGTTCTTTCTCTTTCATACGGCTGCGTATGACTGCGCGGACTGGACTCGAGGCCGTCCAAAGTGAGCCGAAAATGCGGGGAAGCGTGGGAAATTGAGGTCATATGAGTTCCTTTCCGCCCGCCCTTTACGGCGCACCGCGAATCTGTCGAATCTTCGAGATTGAAATTACGTAATAGTTGGGTTATTAAAAGAGGGAACTTGTCGACTCGAAACGTGCATGGAAATGAGCGAAACAACAACTGAGCGAAAGATCACCTTTTTTGATGTCTCTATCGCAGGTGTCCCAGCGGGCAGGATTGTCCTTCAACTCTACAATGATCTTGTCCCAAAAACAGCTGAGAACTTCCGTTCGTTTCTTTCCCTTTCACCCTTAATGCGCCCACTTATCTTATCCTCATCCTGATAGGCGCACTCTGCACTGGCGAGAAGGGCTTTGGCGAGTCTGGAAAGCCCCTATGGTACAAAGGCAGTGGCTTCCATCGTGTGATAAAGAAGTGCGCGTAACTTTGCCACATGAATAATGGCCCATAAATTGACCGCAGCGTGCCTTTCGTGCCTGTATCCGCAGATTCATGGTCCAGGGTGGCGATTTCACTGCTGGAAATGGTCAGTTTTGTGCTACACGACAGTACTAGTGCACACCCTGATCTCCGATGTGCTTTCGTAGGAACTGGTGGTGAATCCATTTATGGTGAGAAGTTCGAAGATGAAGGCTTCCCTGTCAAGCATACTCGACCCTTCTTTCTCTCCATGGTGCGCCGCAGTCCCGCAGCGCATATCATTTCGTTCTCTCGCCTTACCGGACTACCCGCAGGCCAATGCAGGCCCAAACACCAATGGTTCACAATTCTTCATCACATGCACAGCCACGCCTCATCTCGACGATAAGCACGTCATCTTCGGCGAGGTCATTCGTGGGAAATCCATCGGCAAGTCATCTCTCTCTTACCCCTTGCCCCCTTCTCACGTCTCACAGTCCGCAGAGTCGAGAACTACACGACATCTGACGGCGATGTACCCGTCGATCCCATCGTAATCGTGGACGCGGGCGAGCTCTCGCCCTCCGACCCGTCTCTCACAGAGCCCGTCGTCGCATCCGATGGTGATCCGTACGAAGATTACCCCGAAGACGACTCACACGACACGCAAGACCCGAACGTTGCGCTCGAGGCTACGCGCATTCTTCGTACGCTCGGAAACGCGCGTTGGAAGGAAAGTGCGGCTGCCGATGCACTGGCCAAGTGGCAGAAGGCCCTGCGTTACCTCGACGTGCACCACGACGCGCCGGAGAATCTCGCAGACGAGTTCATCGCCCTCCGCACGCCCTTGCTTCTCAATTCGGCTCTCGCAGCATTGAAGGCACCTGGCGGCGTAGCGGGCGCACACATCGCGATCAGCACGACAAGTTCCGCGCTAGAATTACCGAAGCTCAGTAATTCAGACCGCGGTATGTATTGGCTACAACTGTGCGCACAGGAGGATGCTTACCGTGGCTTTGACTTGGTGGTGCCCCCACCTGTAGCGAAGGCGCTGTATCGTCAGGGTCTCGCCCATGTCGCGCTCAAGGAGGATGAAGAGGCTGAGAAGGTGATTCTAGAGGCACACTCACTAGCCAAGGATGACAAGGCGATTGCTATCGAGCTTGAGAGCATCCGACAGCGTAAAAAAGCACACCGGGATAAGGAAAAGGCGGCCTATAAGAAGATGTTTGAATAGAAGGGTTTCAATTCGGCAGGACTGCACAAGACCGGGATTAGACGCGGTTCTTTTTGCGCGGAACAGTCATCTAATTAGTCTTTTTCAACTGTCAATGGATTGTCTATGGGATATAAAAATGTGATAGGAGGTGGTAGTCTCTGCCGCTTTACGATTCCCCCACCATGAAGAACAATAGGAATCGCCTCTTCCCCAATAGGGAGACAGGTGAAGTGGCGTCGATATCATCTCGAAGCAATACTGGCGCGAAAATGGATGCTGTTGTTTATTATCAGGCATAGTACTTCTTTTCCCCCAAGAATACACGCACCGAGAATCTCGGCGCGAGGAGGCGTGGAGAGTTGGACGCCTTCGGGTGCTGTGTGGCGTTCACTTGGAGCCTCGGCCTGGTGGCGGTCCTTCAACACTAGGAGATGCAAGAATGCCGTCAAGGTGATCCAGACCTGTAAAAATCCGAGGGTGTCATCAAACATCGAACATCGCGATGTTCTCTGGAACCTCGCCAAAAAGGGGGCCAGACTCACGTTGACAGATGCAGGAGGGAAGACCGACAACGTCTAAAATACAGAAAAGAAAAAAAGGGCACGGCATTTTGAATAAATGGAGTGTGGTGCATCATTGATTCAGGTTGTGACGTACCTCTAGGGCTTCGTCCCTGCTGGTGGTTTCGGCACAGCGCTGATGTAGTGAGAGTGGCACGACAGATTCGGGCAGCGACCGGAGGAAGGCGAGGAGAACCGCTGCAATGGTGCGAGCGTAGTCGGCTGCATCCGAGTCGACTGTCTGTGTTTGTGATGATGCAGTAGGCGCTGGATATGGAGGGAGCTCTGCACCCGTGTCTAAGCTCTGGTGAAGGAATCAGACTCTTCCCCTAGTACGTGGGTGGTAAAGTGATCACAGATGCTGACCTCACGTATCTGAACTGCCAATTCTTCGTTTCCAGGTGAAATGAATAGATCGTGCTGGAAAATTTGTGTTCAATGTTGGTCAGCTGCAACTGCAAAGGGGCGGAAAGGACTTACGATAGCCTCAACATCGTGTGCTGTTAACCGACCCATCAGCTTCATGAATTCTCGAGATGATCCATTGCTTGTTTGAATTTCCGGAAGGAGGTTCTCTGCTCCTCTCAGCACACGTATAGGGCCCGGCAGACGAGTCAGGATGGACAGAGGAGTTCCGAAGCAAGTGGGTTCTGAAGATTATCCTTATGATTTCCAGTCCACCAGAAGAAAAGAAAGAAGGGGCTGTACCATATTCTCCGTCGAGGGAAAGGAAAAGGTCTTGACCAAATAACGTATGCACGATAAGTAATGTGGACAGGTTCTCCCCCAAATTCAGGGGAGCTGCGATAGTGTGGGAGACGAAGATGGTAAGCTCGAGCGTCTCTTCCTCCCCGGGAAGCAGAAATCCCTGCAAAGTCGTCAAGTAAGATGGCGTGGTGGCGTGAAATGTGCATGACCCACAGCCATGGGTTCGACCTTAAGCCAACGGGGATCTACAGTACGTCAGACTATTGAATGTATTCATTCAGGCGTGTTAGAAGTTGTGACATACGAATTGAGGAACTGAGATCACGAGGGACGAAATGGAATGCGGCGGGAACCTAGACTTTGCGTCAGGTCCTGAGGTAAATAAAAAATTTGCAAAAAGATCCCCTTACCTTTCCTACATTCCGTATGTTCAGGCTCTGCGAGACAGGCGTCGAGTACCTTATTACATAGTATGAAGTTTCTGCACACCTCCGAGGAGGAGGCCATCATACGTACGACACTTTCCCAAAGGTCAGAGCCGACCTGTCCAGCCTCAAACGCGAAATATCCGACGGACTCTCCGGATCAAAACCCGCGATAGACTTGTATAGACCGTTTGCGGCGAGGTCTAGGGCCTTCGAGTCAATGTATGGAATCTACGAAATATGCGAATGGAGTTGAGAATGAGGAAACTTTGTCTGACGCAACTCACCTCCACCGATAATTCAGCGGAAACGGGCCTGTGGTCACTCATGGTAATCCATGGATGGGCATCGTAAGATTTCTGGCTGACTGGGACAAGGGGTGAGGATTTGTGTAATATACGATCCGTCCAGGCTGGTTTGCGTCTAAGGTGCAGAGTAAATGTGTCACAAAAACATCATAAGGGAGGAAACGTACTTAATGTCATAACCTGCGGCGTCGGTTTGCATGTGTGTTCCGAACCGATACGTCCTGTTGAACAAGTCAGCAGGAGACACTTCGCTCAAACAAGTACACTTGACGGATGGAACGTTACGCGATGTTCGCGGAATCCCGTGAACGCTTCGGAGCGACGGATAGAACCTTTCAGCTGCCAGCAGAAGAGCAATTTTGAAAATGGACATCTATCGCAGTGGTCGAACAAGCGCACCTCATCAAATTGCAGTAAAGTTTGGATTCCTTGGGTGGTGGCCGTTGAATGCAGCAAATGTCGGACATCGGCGTCAGGCAAACTGAGCCTATAATTTAGATCTTTTACCGGCAACACGTTAGCTCGGAATGACCACAGAGATATTCCGACCGAAATATACCTCCCTGTCATATAGACGTAAGGTACGTATTGTTAGCCTTGATTATCGAGATGACTTACCAACCAGATAAGTACATCAGAGGCATAGATACTTGCTGTTTGTGGCTCTGCGTCTCTGTGTTTCGTTCGTCCAGCCCATTTGTATTCCGTGCAGGGCCCAAATTCAAGGCGTTGCGAGATGTCGTGAAAGTCTGCGTTCCTATGCCCCAAGTGGTCATCTAAGGCAGCCAAATGGGAATTGACGAAGGTGAATGTAATTGCAAGCGGAGACGACGAGGAGAAAGTTGGGTTTGGTTGGTAACTTGTTCGAACAGCCACCGCTCCTTTGTTTCCCTATTAAAAATAAGATGAATCTTCGACAGTGCCACTATCACTTTGTGTTATGCGGCTCACCATAAGCCCCTGGGAACTATGTTTAAGGTATGTGTAATCGAAAAGAGTCACGCTCACCATGAAGCCTGCTGCTACGGAACTCTCCATGATCCCAGTGAAACGACTTCGAAGCTCCTTTTTCACAAAAACAATCAAAAGGATACCCACGAGTTGCTTCGACACAAGCTGTACCGGCAGCAATCAGCTACAAGCTCCAACCGTGACCACAGGGAAGTTCACCTTCTCGTATTGTTCGGCCTTGTCTCCCAAGGCGGCCAATATGGCAACCGTCCAAGCGTCGTCTCTCGCGTGTCCAGCAAAATTGAAAAACGCTTCAGTTGAGTGGTCTATCTCCTGGAATGCCATGACGAGCATGTCTGCGTCTGGAGTCGAGGGTTGTTTGTCTATTCCTACAAAGACAGAAGAATGGGCTACAACGGAATCCATGTAGTGAATTCGCTTCACCTGTCCCATTATCGCTCCGTGAGAGTGGCGATTGCTCCCTGAGCGGAGGCATGAAATGCTTCTGTTCCTTATAATTTGCATGCGACGATGGAGGCTCGTTTCCCAACCACGTCGATAGGTCTTGAGTCGGCAATTTTCCATTCACATTAAATGTGCCTACACGAATCCTGTGAGATACTATCAGTCTCACGTGATTTCATTGAGTATTACTGACATACCCAAGTTGCTTTTTCTCTGAGGTGTTCTGGACTGTTGCAAGTGATAGGCTGCGGGACCATAACCATTCGTCTCGTATTACAACGTAATCTGTAGTGTCGTTTACGGTGTGACCCGCGTAGCCCAAGGAGAGATTAGAATGCAGAGGTTGGCACGCTCGCCGTAAATCGCGAGGAGGATTCACTGTAAAACCGATTGCCTGGTCAACTTCTTTCAGTTAGTAACCCGTGGTAAACGCAACATACCTGATAGCCACGAAGATGGATGGAGTACGTATGGCTCTAACCAGTGGTGAAATTTTACATTCCCCGAACTCTTCGCTAATCAAATAAAGAAGTTAAGGAAAAGGAAGTACGATGATATTCGATCTCATACATGCTGAGTCGCGCAATCTCCGGCATGTAGATGCAACCGCGGATAGGCGTTCCAAATCATCTGTGATTATCGTGTAGACAGTTTTGCCTTCTGCAAGTTGAACACAAAATTTGGTATCTGGATATGCCATGAATTTTTGACTCTTAAGACTGCCTGTGTCAAGAGTCACCGACCGGCGGGTGAAGGTGGAGGGATGGTTTCTGAAGAACCACCTAGCATATGCGCGGGAGGCGGGCTAGCGAGTTGAGAGATATCAAGAGAAAATTCCGCGTGAATTGGGAATGTATGCTGGAGAACGAGAGGGTAACCATGGAATTCCTCTGATGCAGCCTCGACCTCTGTGTAGAGGAACACACTTCGAAGGGTGTTTAGCACAGATTGATAGGACAGATATATCGGGTATCAACCTTCCAGACTCCCCTAGAGCACGATTTACATGTGCGACGACGGCGAGTATGACAGGGGTCTCTTCGGAGGAGGATCCCAGACTTGTGTCACCAAAGGAATTAGGTAAGGATGCCTCTGAGCCGTTTTTCAAGCCACGTGGCAAGGGGGTGCCCTCTAGAATGAGTAAGAGATGCTCAGATGGTCGCAATAACGATCGAACATCGCGCTCCCAGTGTGCCATGGGATCTAAGATAATGGTCTAGTTCACGGCGTGAAGGACACATAATGAGATGGGTTGCACACTTATTTCAATGTTGTGTATTCCGAGGGCTTGACGTGTTTTCACAGTCGCCAAATTACCAGCATCTGGGTAAGACGAACACGCACCGTCACGGTGATATCTTGCGAACCGAACGAACGTACCAGCTTTCGTGTCGAGGTGGGGTTAAGGTTGCACGGTGTCTTAGCCACGTGACAAGCACACAAAGCTGTTGATTTATTTTGGGTTTCGATGTACATAATTGACAAATACTATCCTTCCTGTCGTCTAGAGTATGTCTGCAATAAATAGATGGGAGAGGGGGAAACTCTAAAGGTTTTGTAGAAGAGTAATAACATGGGGATTAAGGAAGTACAGCATCTTGCATTTCTCCCACAGGATGTCATAACAATTATACATGGACGTGTCGGCGACGGCGGTGTCGCCTGACGGGAACAGGAACGCTGTCGCTGCTTGTGCGGCGTTGAGAGAGGAGAGATGACAGAAGTCTCGGATGCAGGGTTGCACCCCCATCGTCCCGAGGAGGCAAACCTCGCGGTGTGTCGTCAGGCTGAGCGCTAAAGGGCTCGGGGCGATCTCTCAAGACGGCTGCATTGGCGACGGCCGTAGAGAGTAAGACCAGGAACGCGAGTGATGACGTGCGCATTTTAGTCGGCGTGAGTAGATCGTTACTGTGATAACGGACTGCGACTGGCTGGATTAAGTTACTGTACAGGCTGTGAGTGAAACGAACGTGGGGCAGGATATTCAGACTTACAGTGTTTTACTAAACTTAGATAAGTTATAGCCACGGATCAGTGACTGGCAAGGGACCAGTTGTCCAGAGAATGGCACAGAAGCCCAGGATTCAGAAAGGACGGGGACCGGAGAGCCAAGACCTAAAGATAAAAGACTCAAGGAATTTATATACATCAGGATAGCCTTATGAATGGGCGGGAATGAGCGGTAAATTTTTGGGGTTTATTCGCATCTATTGTCAAAAAAAACAATTAAAATGTTGATGTTATTGATTGATGAATAGAAACTATGGTCCCGGGCCGTGCTCAGGCTATCCTCCGGCAGTGCCAGCACCGCAGGTCTTTCCCCCCACATCAGATGTAATGACGAAGCACAGCAAGAACAATACTGCCTCATCGATATTTTCGTATGCAGAGCGCAAGAAACTTGAATACGGAACAAAAGGGGTGCGTACACTAGCCGCCCTTGTTTTCTTTCGCCTCGACAATCACCGATTCTGCAGAAACGGCTCGGCCATGAATCTATGCGGAGATTTGATGCTTGCGCCTTGTGTTTACAACGAGCGCGCGATCCGGTAGCTTGCCAAGAGGGGCACTTGTTCTGCAAGGAGTGCGCATACACGGACCTTCGTGAGCGTTCGGAATTATCACGCCACCGCTTTCATGTTGTCAACTCGTTCAGTGGCACAGAAGAAGGACATAAAGCGGCAGAAGGAGCGATTAGAAGCGCTTAAGAAGGAAGCCGAGCACGAAAAAACTAGAGCCAAGGAAGCTGCAAGAGAGCGGGTGCTAGCAGATTTCGAAAAAGGGCAGCTTGCGCTCGCTACCGTCCCTGCGGCCACAACGTCGGGTGCCGAAGTAACAGGTAATGGGGTTCAGCTTACGTTTTTCTTGGCGGCCTTCTGCCTTCTATAACCTGCTTCTGTCAGGTCGTGGGACCAAGCGTAAATTTGCATTCGATTCTTCAGCTGCGGAGAAGGTCGCGCAGGAGGCCGAAGAGGCAGCGTTACGCCAGATCGAGCGCGAGCAGGCTGCTGCACTGCGCAGCAAGCTGCCAGACTTCTGGTTGCCCTCATTGACGCCAACATACACCTCAAGCGGGCCACCGTCCTCACTTGCCGATGTGAAAGTGCAAACAACCTGCCGTGGTGGCAATCCACCACATCCTATCGTGTAGGCTCGGAGTACTCGAATTTTGCACTCAGTCTTCTAACACCTCCATTCAGACTGAAAAGCCTTATTGCTATCAACTTCACTTTGCAACCCCAGTCTTCCCGATCCCAGTCAACGAATTCCACTCCAGTGGATGATGGTGCCTCGAAACTCAAGGACGAGGAACGAGATGCTATGTGCCCTTCATGTAAGAAGGCACTTTCAAATCATGTGCAAATATATGGTGCGTCCCTTGGTCTATAGAAATGCCGCTTTTACACTTACTCGGCCTTGTCAGTCATGAAAGGATGTTCACATGTGACGTGTAAAACATGTACGGACACGCTTGTACGGCCAGCGAATCAATGCGTCGTATGCGACAAGCTGCAGGCGGAGGGTGATATCCTTGAGCTCAAGCGGGAAGGTTGGTCTGTTCTGCAACCCTACACCCATTGCTTTTTCTGAGAGTCCCCAGGTACGGGCTATGCGGGTGGTGGCATGGCTGAGACTAGAAAACAAGGTGTCGCTTTTCAGGGATAGGTGTTCTCGCCCAACACACCCGTTTCTGTAGTATAGGGACAAGTGTATCGAGCGCTTTCCGGGCGTCTGTTATTACCTGAAGGATCCGTGTTGAGTCCGAGTCATCTTGTGTAGATAGCAGCTCCCACGCACGTCACTGCTCCAACCCTGCTCCAGTCATAGATGCACACGCCCCGCTGAAGCGACTAGATGCCCCGCGATTAAAACGTTAGATTTGACGTCACCATAATAAAATTCCTAGACAGTTACTATAACTATCATGTCATTGACTTGATAAGATATGTAATGAGCCGCCAACGCGTGTCCAAAGGCAGCCGAGTTAGTCTACATTCTTTCCTCTCCCACTCCACTACGTTTCCAAGTTCTACAAGTCTCAAGTTATAGATGGAACTCGCCTCAAGCTCAGGTGGCCTTAGCGTCCGTACCATTCGCGACGTTCACTTACCCGCAATCGACACCTCCGCTGGCGTATCTCAGCAGTCGTCTCCCCGCTCTAGCGCGCTGCCTAGTCCGCCTGACAGCCCGGGTTCTCTCTCTTCCTCTCCTTCCATCTCATCATCCTTCTTCTTCTCCTCCGTAGCCGCGAGTCCCCGGCACAACCATGGTCACATGGAGCAGGATCGCGAGTCGGCTCAGGGGCTCATCATCCCATCGCTCACTCTGCCCGCTCCGCTTCGCCAGCCAACGCCTTACGGAAAGACCGTGGGTGACGTTCGCATACTCGTGTTGGGAAACGCCGATCCAAGTGCTTCTTCTTCTATTGCGACCATGCTCCTCGAAGACAACGAGGACATCGTGGATGTGACGCCTTCAGAAGTCACCAACAACGGACACGTTTTAGTTCGAGCGTCTACAGAGTGGGCAGAACACAGAGATGCACATGGTTTGGAAAAGTTCGAGCCAACCCACAACGTGGAGATCCTTGACATCTCAAATCATGCCTCAGCCGGCGAAGTGCGTCTTAATGTGATTCTTTGACAAATTGACATCTGATCGTGCTCTCTGTGCGACCAGCCTGATAACGCCATCGCGCGTATTTTAACTATAATCCACGGACCTTTTCAAGACCTGCTGGATATCATAGATCCAGCATGTCCTCCATCTCCGCTGTTGTCCAACCTCATTTCATCATCATCATCATCTCCACTTTATACAGCTCTCGTAGTTTCTCCCCTATGTATGTGTTTCGTTCTGAATCTGGTTACAGAAGCTGACCCTCTTCTCAGCCGTCTCGTCCAGGCATCGTGCAACCATTGACGGTCTGGGAGCTCACATACCCGTCATCCTACTCCCGTCAACAGGTCTTCCTCGCGCACGATTACCGATCTCCGCATTTCGCCCTTCATCCATCCAAGCGCTACGTGCTGGAATTTTCCGCTCCCCCGAAACTCTCAGCCTACTTCGTAGCGAAGCTGCCGACCGGTTCTTCCGCTGGCGCGAGATTGAACGTGCAGCGAACACCATACACGAGTCACGATCAAACGCGCGGTCCGAGCAACAGGGCGTGGCGTGGGACAAAGCTGCATGGGAGACAGAATGGGATGCGACGCTGTCGCGCGATGTTGCAAGGCGACTGCGTGAGAACACGGCCACGTCTGCTCCCAGCCAGACTCATGTTGCGAGGAACGCCACTTGCACGCCGGCGCTTCTTGATCCTTTCCACATCCCCTCTCTTATGATGCTTTCGCTTTCACTGTTCACACCATTGAAAGATGGTATCGCTCAGATGAGCTTGTCTGGCAAGCGTTTAGGCTTTGTATTAGTGAGCACGCTCTGCGCGGGGGTGGGAATTGGCCTCGCGCTGCGCGCCGGGTTTTGATGTTTCAACCTTTTACACTTGAACGGTTTGTATTGTATACGATCTGGCGTTGCTGTTGTACTTGTACCAAGAAGAGTCTAATTGGACCTGACGTAACGAAGAAAGGGCTGCTTTTGTCACGTTATCTGTCTGCGGTCACATGATCAGACGCGTCTAGGCGCGCTCGCTCAAACTGAACAACGAACAAGTGCTGCAAGTGATTCATTGCACTCTCTCCCATGAGTAAATTGATAACGAAGCAGGGAACCAAGCGCAAGTCTCAAGGGGCCCCTCCCGGTGCTCTCAACGCGAAGCACCCCAAGTTGACGATCGACACCTTTTTCTCTCCCAAGGTTTCGGTTCGACTGGGATCTGGTCTCGATGGTGTCACAGGGAATGTGGAAGAGAAGGCTCTTGACGTTGTGCTGAGCGATGAGCAAGTGAGAGTAATGAAGGCGGTTGTTAATGAGGGAAAGAATGTGTTCTTTACTGGATCAGCCGGTACGTTCTCCTGCGCCGTTTCTCAGAGCGTCTTTATTTCGTCTTTTTTTTATGCCGAGTGTTTGTATTGATGGTGATTTGACTGCCTTGGCAGGTACCGGGAAGTCGTTGCTCCTACGGGCCATTATAATGGCACTCAAAAAAAAGCATGCGTCCAAACCCGGGTTCGTCTCTGTCACTGCCAGCACGGGCATGGCAGCTTCCAACATCGGAGGTATCTATTACTTCGCCCACCAGAATCACGGACTCCATTCTTTTAATATTATCTCGTGACAGGCATGACGTTACACTCATGGGGCGCGATCGCGCCGTCTGTTGACAACGTTGATAAACTCATCAGTTACATCAAGACTTCGCGTCCGGCATTGACGCGCTGGAAGAGTACACAGATTCTCATCATCGATGAAGGTACCGCCACCTTTCATTGTGCGTGTCATGGAGGGCTCTATGTCTGGTCTTAGTGTCGATGGTGGATGGGCACCTATTCGAAAAAATAACTGAGATTGCTACTCGACTCAGAAAGAAGACTGACAGGCCGTTTGGTGGCATCCAGGTAGGTACTCGGCTCTCCTGATGATAATGTCTATCAATAATGACGATGCCGTGCAGCTTGTCGTCACTGGCGACTTCTTCCAGTTACCCCCGATCACCAAATCAGGCAAAGAGCATTTCTTTGCATTCGAGTGTGATGCATGGAAAGCATGCATAGAGCACACTGTCACACTAACGCAGGTCTACAGGCAAAAGGATGACCGTACGTACTTTCGTCCGGCACTAGATTATTGAGCAACAAGGGCTGAGTATGCACGTAGAGTTCGTGGGACTACTGAACGAGCTGCGCCAAGGCTTCATTACACCGCTTGCGATAGAGTCCTTCCGCGCGCTCTCTCGTCCAATTGTATCAAGCAATTCAGACCTTCCACCGACAGAGCTCTTCCCCATGCGGCACGAAGTCGAGCGCGCCAACTCAACTCGCCTCGCCGCTCTGCAATCACCCCCCGTCTCTTACGACGCGCGCGATTCAGGTTCCGCAGCGCCGGACAAGCGCAAGGCCGTGCTGGCGGGCATGATTGTGCCCGAGCGTGTCGTATTCAAAAAGGGCGCACAGGTGATGCTCATCAAGAACGTTGACGATCAGCGGGGACTCGTGAATGGCGCCGTCGGACGTGTACTAGGCTTTTTCGCGGTTCCACGTGGTAAGTCGGAGGGTGTGGTGCGGTACGTCAAACTCTCGGAGGACGGCAAGAGCCTGGTGGTCCGGAGCGAAGAGAAGGAAAACGCGAAGCCGACTACGACTACGACTACGAAAGCGGGGGGCGAGAAGCCAAAGTCCGGTGCTGCGGATGGGGAGCTCTTCCCGCTTGTGGAGTTTCCAACGCCAATGGGCAGAGAAACGGTGCTTGTGTTGCGGGACGAGTTCCGGGTCGAGGATAACGAGGGTAATGTTCTGGCTCGGAGAGTTCAGGCAAGCGCAAATTCTTTTCATTTCTCTTGGTTGGTTCTTGTCCCTCTCTTACTTACTAGTACGCACCCTCCGCGGCACCATTAGGTTCCTCTCATTCTTGCATGGGCCCTTTCTATCCACAAGAGCCAGGGCCAGACCTTACAACGCGTTAAAGTCGATCTTGGCAAGGTGTTTGAGAAGGGCCAGAGTTATGTCGCTCTGTCTCGTGCTGCGACTATGGAGGGTCTGCAAGTCCTCCGGTTTGATCCCAAGAAGGTGCGTCACGGTCCACTGTCTACGGTTCGCCATCGCTAACACTCGCGATTTAGGTCTGTGCACATCCCAAAGTCATCGAATGGAACAAGTCGTTAGGGAGTCTCACGACATGATGCTTACTACACATTACCGTATCACGGCAAGGCACACATGAACAAACGTATACCTGTAGCGTATAATCCCTGCACTGCATTGCGAACTCTGTAGAACACAACGCAAGATCGCATATTATTAGATAAATTAACGAGGCGGCATACAATGGGATTGGTCGAGCGGAGACAGCAGAAGATGAAGGGATCCAGCTTGGCTGTCTATTTTACGTGGAATAGCGTAGTGTCAAACGAACATGAGAGCTGGAATTCCATGTTTCCTTTCCGAAACGCTTTTCGATAACGAGAAATGTGTATGTGATTACAGATCAGATCAGTCCAATCACCGATCCAAGTAGAGACACATCCGATCGTGGGTCAAGTCATCGTACATCGAGTCGTCGTGCGTGACGAGACACGAATCGTGCATCATGTCTCTCACCGTCACGATCTGGCCCTTGTACCGTCCATCGAGCGCCACCACCTTGTCCCGAACCAGTCGTGGCGGTATCGGTACCAGATATATGATCGGTACCGTGAGCGACTCGAGGTCGTCCATCAGCAACGTCGCTGTCCGCGGTATGTAGTCCGATCCCGTGTCAAGCACGTTCTTTATTTTACCTTCTTCGCCCTCATGTTTCCCGTGGTCCCATTCGGGGAAACCAGCACTATCTCCACGCGAACCGCGGATCTTGACCATCATCCCGACCTTGTTGGTGGCATAAGCTGGATCAACAAGCCAGTTCCTGTCTAGGTCTGAAAACGTGTCCCCCAAGTCATTTTGTTATGAATTGTGTGCGGCAGAAGAAACATCTGTAAAACTTACTGAATGCTGTTTTCCCTGTTCGTTCGTGTGGTGGATATGCAGCCGGGGTCTCCGCAGGCATATCAGAACGACTGGTAAACATTCCTGCTGGCGTCTGAGCATTGTACATCGTTGCTCCATACCCTGGTCCACCGGGAGTAGGTGCAGACGCTGGCGTTGGAGCGCTGAAAGCGGGCGTCGGCGCACTCTGTTGGGGCTTTGAGTTAATCTATATGAATTGGCATCGATTTCAGAGGGGCTTACCCAGGTCGGCTCCCCCCAACCTCCCGATGTCGGCGGTGCTGGACTAGCCCACCCGTTGTTAGCCGGCGCGGACGAGCTCTCGTTCCAAGTGGACGGTCTTGGCGTCGTCCCTCCCCAAGTAGGTGATGTACCGCCCCATCCTGGTCCAGAACCACTGCTCTTGTTCGTCGCGGCGTAAGGATTCGGTGTCCGAGCGGATGAGCCCCAGCCTGGTGTTCTCCCACCTTCCTGCGCGTACGGATTTGGAGTTTGGGAACTCGAATGGAACGGTGTCCTTCCCCCTTCAGCGTATGGATTAGGCGTTTTTGAAGAGGCCCATGCTGGCGTTTTGCCGCCCCCAGAGACGTACGGGTTGGGAGTGCGGCCGCCGCCCCAGCCTCCGCTGCTAGACGGCGCATATGGGTTAGGTGTCCGACCACCACTACTACCAAATCCTCCGTCACCAAAGCTCCCATGAGGAGGACCCATGCTATCGCGACCACCTTCAAGTGGCTCAAGCCTGCCGTCCTTGCTGGATGACGATGAGTACAGATCAATTGGACAGAAAGCCCAGTTGACTTACTTTTTGCGATACAGTTTTTCTTTATCGATAGTGATGACCTTATTATTGCTATTGAGTTCTACACGGGCGGTAGGGCCATTCGTGTCCTTGATCGTCCCAATATAGCCTTTTTGAGGGCCCTTAACCACGGTGACGGTGACACCAATGAGCCTGTCTCGCATGCCGCGACCCATGCCTGATCCCACCATGCCGCCTGTGATGGCGCCACCACTCAGAGCAGGGTTCATTTTTGAAAGGTCTGTGCCAGGGCGAACGATGTTTCCTTTGGGTGCAAGAGAAACAAGGGACCTCGCTCGTGTCACAAAGACACCACCGTTCTCCGTGATCTCACGATTGTGCAGAAACGCAAAGAAGGACTGGTGCACGTGAAGAACGCGACCTTTCCGACCCTACAGAGGCAATGTGAGAAACACAAAAATAAATTGGAAGCAACGCAGAATAAGAGGTTTTCACCAACCTCGCCATCATTCTCCTTCATAATGTCGCTGACTCGTAGTTCATATCCTTCCGCGTCTGTGGCGATAGCGCGGTTGGAGTCACGACGCATGGATATCTGGTGTGGTTGCACCAAACGCACTTGTCCATTCTGGTCCAGAACGCGAAAAGAGTCACGCTCGGTCTTGAAAATAACGCCGACAGTTTGATTGCTATAGGCGGAGTGAGATACTTGAGAGACAACTAACGGGGAGGATGCTTACTCTAGCTGGACTAAGTCATGAAGCTCGTAGTTGCCTACGATGTTCGTCCCCGTGCCAACCTCTGCAGCCTCACGAAGGTCTTTGGAAAACACAGAAACCTATCGAATGTAGAAGGGCTTCAGCGACACGCAGAATGGTCAGATGATATAAAACTAACCTCTTGCATAGACATGTCGGATAAAAAGGTCACGATGTTCCCTGATACAGAAACGACCAGTCCAGACTCGTCGGCATTCTTCCCGGACATCACTTTGACGTGGTCTCCAGCCTTGAATCGCTTCCTGACGCTCCGCGCTGGCACCTGAACCTTCTGTCCTTCGAGGTCGAATGCACCGACAGGATTCACGAGAACAGTATCCAGGCTGATCGATTCGACGGTACCGTGGACACCCGCTTGTTCGCCTTCGAATACTTCGACGTGGTCGCCGGGTTGCAACACCGCTATTGCGGCCTTCCGCGCAGCTTCGGCGATAAGAGAGAGGTCCACCGCGTTCTCCATACCATCGCCTTCATGATTCCCCCGGGCGAATCGTGTGATCTCCTCGAGAGTGGGATTGATATTCTCCGTCACTATCCCGCTCAGCTTGAAGTCTTTCTCGATAAAACCGTCCTTATATGTGTCGTTTTGGAACACATAGGCTTGATTTCGCTTGGAGACCACCTTTCGACCATAAACTTTTACGACCTCCTCGTAATTGAAAAAGCGTTGCGGTGGGCGGACGCTACCAGGGACTCCGAGACCGGTCTTTTTCCGCTTTTTGCCATCAGTGGTCGCCTCGTCTTTAGGGTTGAGGTCAATGCGCGGGATGAATTTCAGCCCGACTTCCTCCCCATTTTCGGTAATGTCCACCACTTGGGCAAGATCGCCTTGATACTTGCCCCGCTTGATGCGAACCCAGTTGCCCGGGTTGACGGTCGTCTCCTGCTTTTTGATTAAAAGTAAGGATGCCATCTCATCAATGGGCACCAGGTTGACACCGCGACTTGGATATATGCCAACGAGGCCGTTGCAGGCTTCGCTAACTTGCTTCTGACTGCGAGCTTCAACGTAGATGATGCCGGGGAGGGAGTCGCGCTCAAAGGCAGAGAGGATTTGTAAAGGGTGGTTAGAAAATTCGAGGTCGATAGACTTGCGCATGAGACTAAACACAATGTCACGTTCACGACCAGGCTGGGAGTCGTACCGTCAGCACCCAAGTACATACTCATACCACGGACGAATATTTACCTTACATCGCACTTGCCAAAGGTTGGCATCTTGGACAGAGGGCATTAAGAGGCGCTGTGGCACCTCGTTCATGTCCCCAGCGAAGCGAACGGCCGACCGCTTGTAACGTTGACTAACGTCCTCTGCTATCCGCGCCAAGTCCTGGTCATTGAGTTCTCTGTCGCGTCTGTCTAGACGGGCATGATGGACTGATCTCCTGGGACCCTCCTCGTCATCACCCTCGCCTTCAGGCTCGGCGATGAACTCGTCTGCGATTAAGTCAGAGTCAGAATCACTTGTTCCCTCCAAAGAAAGCGAGCTGTACGAACCTTTCCCATACTCCTCTTCGTCTTCTTCCTCGTCTTCCTCCTCATTGACCTCGGCTTCTACGTCAAGGAACCGGTTAATGGCAGCGCGCTTGTGGCGGCGCTGGTGGAGGGGTCAGTATCGTGGGCGGAACACTCGTACAGGACAGCTGCTTACCTTTTGCCGTTTGTTAGCACGGTGCGCGCCACCATCTTCATCTTCATCGTCCTCTTCATCATCATCCTCGTCTTCCCCCTCATCTTCTTCCTCTTCCTCCTCTTCGTCCCCTTCTTCAGCCCTTCGACGTTCCTTGTGGTGTTTGCGGTCGGTGTCACGGAAAGAACCTCCTTGTTGGTTTCGTTCCTCTCGACCGTCCCCTGTACGAAATGATGCGTCGTATTGTTCATCCGAGGCGTCTGACATGGCAAGCGGAAAGTTGTGAAAGAAATCGACTGTGAGAGGTGAGGTTAGAATGTGTGCTTACAAATCAATTTCCTTTTTTGTCATTAATCTGTTGCGGCGCAGCCAAGCGGGACAGACCCCATGGCCAAACAGACATTGTCACCTCAAGGTCGACGTCTGCGGACCATTATCGTAACAGTACCCATCATGGTCGCAACATCCGGTTTGTACAGTTTTCTGACGCGTCCTTAAAAACTGCTCACACGCTTACCCCCCACCAGCAGTCCTCTACAAACGTATCGTACTCGGAGAGCCTCAGCGCAAGCTCCCTCGCCCCGGAGAGCGCGACGCAGACAGGAAAATCATCGAGTTTCACCGGGAGGAGTCATCTGATGACCACAGCGAACGGCAGTCTTAAGGTCTATGCATTATGAACCCGCCAGCGCAGAGCGTACGTTATGTACATATAATCTATCGATAGACCGTCGACGTGCCTAGTATTATCTACCGGAGGGTGGAATGAGTAGAGAGGCTATTTCGGCTCTGTGGGTGGGTGCTGAACCACGCGCACGCCAGCGATGCGCGCTGGATTGAACGACCGATCACAGTCCGCATATGCAGCACCCGCACCGAAACCAGTCGAAAGGGCGATGGGCCATGCGCGTCCTGAAATAAATTTTGAGACGTTGAATAGATGGGGGTGAGGTTGGCTGGTACGCACGGCGGAAGAGGATGACAGATGCGATGACACCAACACTGAAGCCGATACCACTGAAGGTGCAAAAAGAAAGATTAGGGGATTGCAGAAGGCTGTGAGACCGAGTGTTTGAGACGCACGATTTTACTAGTAAATCCGCCACTGGCACCGCGTACACGTTGTAAGCTCGACAGGTTTAAAGGGGAAACGGCGACATACTGCAGCGGTCATACTGTGGCGGTTTCAGGATCAAATTTCTCCTCTGAGGGCAGGATAGATACACACCTTTTGAGCCACTATGTCCTCGCTGGAGGACGGCTTTGGCGGTGGGGTGGATGACATGGTGTCTGGAGCAAAACGCTGGCGAATTACGAAATAACCTATTTTGGGCTAACTAATTGGTAGGCACTGGGATTCTCAAACTACACGACGGGCATATCACCTGTCTCTACTCCGTCGAGATCCCATGTACTGCATAGATCTCGGACTTTCGCTGTCTGGTCCAGAGAGCCGAGAAAATCCAACCGCGCTCCGTGTTCGCGTGCCGATTGCTGAAGGGTTGCTCGGCTGAGATAGGTTTTAAGTTCTGGGGACTCAGTGGGGCGGAGTTGGCAAGACCACTAGTGCAGTAGGGCGACGAGTCATCTCTCAATCCCGCGTCATACGTGTCATGGCCCATGGGTAACTGGATAGCTCCGTATGTGGCGGTGACTCTACAGCGCTTCCCTACATTGGGAAAACCAGTTTTAACATCGGTGTGAATGATCCAAAGTGTTGTTCAAGGGTTACCCAATGCTCTTTATCCGCCTACGCCCGCCCAGGACCGTGACCAGCTATCACCTGGGCGAGACACTGCTGCGGGTCGAAGATGCTTGAATAGGTTAGAAGGTGGTAGAACGCAGGCGGAACGGTTTGCGGGTGCCTTGCCGGCATTAGTAACAACAATGATGTTCCGGTCCAGTAAGTTCTAGTGGGCATCGCACGTTCTCCTGTGCTTAAAGAACATGACAACCCGATAACCCGACTCGTTCCATCTATTTATCACCCTCCTTGTCCTGTATAGATAGCCCAAACCCCTTTCGTCTTTTCTCTCGCCTCTCATGACTCACCCCGAACTATCTTATGTGCAGCCCCCTCCTCCCCTCCGACATGCACTGAACGTGCTCACCAACCGTGGTTATTTACCACCCGAGTCGCAGCAGAACGTTTTGGAAGACAACGCACTTGACACAGAGGAACTCGACGACGAGTCACCATCAACACCCCGTCTATCACCACTGCCGTCCCCACAGTTCCTACCGCATCGCAGTCAGAGCACGGGTACCAAGAATGGGGTCAGTCCACGACTCGGATTGGTGTCCATTGGGCGTAGGGCCGTGTCTCTCGCTCGACGTGCCAGTGCCAGTGCCAGTGTTGGTGTCCGTAAGTGGCAGCCGGGCGAGAAGCAGCGGGCTGTCCCCGCAAGACAACAGAGTCTTCTCTTCTCTCCGTCCGACGATTCTCCCGAGTCCAACGATCCGTCCACCGGGATTACAACCCGCTCTCTTACGGGCGTTCCTTTATCCTCTCCGCCAGAGTCATTAATCCCGCTATCAGCGCTTGACATGCCCCTCGCGTCTTTCCCCGCACCCTCCACACCGATGTCATTGCCTTCATTGCCCCCCATTGCCGATGACGATATTGCATCTGGCATTCCTGTGGCACATGGCGCATCCATGGCTGACGTCACAGTTCCAGCAGTCCTTCAGATTGGTACACCCATGATCAAGGTTTCTGGTGGAAAGCAGAAGAAGGTCGTCTTCAGGCTAGATCCTGATCAGGGTCAAATCATCTGGGAATCCAAAAAACATAGGATTAGTACGTCTCTCCTTTTAACACGACGACGATTGTCTTGATCTATTCTCTCTTTGTCCATAGTACCCATCGAGAATATCAAGGAGCTGCGGACGGCCTCAGACGCTCGATACTACAGAGAGTTGTTCAAGATATCGCGCGAGTGCGAGAATCGGTGGCTTACTATTATCTACACCATCGACGGTCGGTGGAAACTGTGGCATGTCATTGCCCCCTCGATCGACATATTCCAAATGTGGGATTCTACCCTTCATAAGCTGTATGCCGTACGCCAGACCCTTATGCGCGGGCTTGGTAACTTCGATCTTCGCGAGGCACTCTGGGCAAAGCAATACTGGAAGGCTGCCGACGAGCAAGCTGATCAGAAACTGTACTTCGAGGACGTTGAGAAGCTCTGCAAACGTCTCAACGTCAACTCATCGCCGGATGATCTTTATCGCCACTTCAAGGTATGTGTTCCTTTTGTCTTCTGACTGGCGATAGGCTGATCAGTCGTGCAGCAAGCTGATGTGCAGAGGCGCGGATTCTTGGATTTTGAGGACTTCAAGCGGTTTGTTAAGCTGTTGAAAGCGCGGCCGGAAGTGAAACGTCTCTACGAGAATCTTTGTTCGCCCGACAAGGGAAGCTTCTCTTTCCAGACGTTTGAGCATTTCATGCGCCATCACCAGAAAGTGAGCGACCTGTACAATCTGACTTCCTCAGAATGTTGCTTACGTTCAATGAAGTCGAACTCAAACGCGGACGAATTGAAGCGGCTCTTTCTTCGTTATGCCACACCTCCGCTCGACAACGGGGTGCCAAAGGCGGTCCAAACCCCGCCAGACTTGTTTCTGGGTGATCGCCCTGATGAGACTTCTCCGGCGCCAAAGAGGGCAACCCCTGAGGACCTCGCTACGGCGACATTGTCCCTGGAAGGCTTCACCGCATTCTTACTTTCCACAAGTAACTCTGCCTTCACTGACCAGGATGGGTCGACCCATCAAGACATGACACGACCGCTCTCGGACTATTACGTCTCGTCTTCGCATAACACTTACCTTGTCGGGCACCAGCTCGTCGGCGATAGCACAATCGAGGGTTACATCCGTGCGCTTCTCCACAGCTGTCGTAGCGTTGAGCGTAAGCCGATATACCCGTCTTTGTTCCGGACTAATCTGATCTTCACCGTAGTTGATATCTATGATGGCGACAAGGAACCGGTTGTTTACCATGGCAAGACGCTTACTACAAAGGTGCCCTTACGCAAGGCCTGCGAAGCTATCGCGAAGTACGCATTCGTGGTCTCGCCATATCCGATCATCATCTCCGCGGAAGTCCACTGCAGCATCCCTCAACAAGACATGATTGCGTTGATCATGTGCGAAGTATTTGGCGAAAGTCTTGTGAGCGCCCCGGTGCAAGACCGTCCAAGAATCACGGTTCTCCCAAGCCCAGAAGATCTCAAGGGGCGTATTCTATTGAAGGTATGTATCGAAGCTTGTCCGACAGTCATATCAGTCCAACTCTTGCGTTATAGACGAAGAACTTATATGTCTCGGAGAACGAGGAAATGCAGCCGAATGCCATCTCAATCGATATCGAATCTTCGACGACGTCCGCGGAGGCTACCACGGACGGCGAGATGCTTTCTGGTTCGTCTTCAATCTATCTTCATAAACTGCCCAGGCTCACTTTATCCCAGAGTTGAGGCAAAGCCCATTCATGAATGGGCGGAGATCCTCAGAAGGTTCGCAAGGAGTCACCGGGTCACAGCGTATTCTCAGGCGGCACTCTCCTTCAAATCCGGCTTCCAGTATCGACAAAGTGAAGGTCCGAATGTCAATGTCCTTACTCGAATTACTTGTGTATACGGTTGGCGTTAAATGTCGTGGGATCAACAAGAAGGAACACTATGCACCCGAACACATGTTCTCTCTCTCGGAAAACACCGCAAACAAGATGTTCAAGCGGGATGGCATGGCCGATCTCATCAAGCACAACCGCACACATCTTGTTCGAGTTTACCCAAAGGGTACACGCGTCTCGTCTACGAATTTCGTGCCTCAGCAGTATTGGAGTGCCGGGATCCAACTTGTCGCTCTCAATTGGCAAACCTGTGGTGGGTTTGCCTTGATGCTTGTTGATAAGCGACCCATTAACCATAAACCAGACCTGGGCTACGTGATCAATCATGCGATGTTCCAGCGTAATGGCCGATCTGGATACGTCCTCAAGCCGCTTGCCCTCCGGTCTCAAGATAAGAGCTTGCTCAGCAAACAGACGCGACATTACCTAGATATCACAGTGCGTATCAATTATCTGCGTTCCTTGTATCCCAAAACCCTGATTGATATGGGTTAACGTCCGTCCAGGTGATCTCCGCACAGCAGCTTCCGCTGCCAAAAGACGCAAACGGTCGCAAGATCATCGACAAGCCAGCCCTCAACCCATATGTCGAAGTCTCGGTACACTTACCAGACTGGGGCCTGTATTCATCGCCGCCCGCAAGCTCCTCCGTGCTCCAAGTGTCGAACCGCACGAGCACGGTCAAGAATAACGGGTTCAACCCGATATGGGAGGAGATGCTCAGTTTGCCGTTCCATGTTTTGGGCGATATGCGCGAACTTGTGTTTGTGCGTTTTGCCGTGCGCGAGGACGGCGATGACGAGAACGAAGCTTTAGCCGTACATTGCGTATCGCTGGCGTGTCTTCGCGAAGGTACGTTATCATGTCTTCTTTTGAATGCGCTCATGCGATGCGCGCGATAAAAGTGTTGATCGATCCCGACTGACTACTCTCTTGTTTTGTTGGTTTAGGGTTCCGCCATTTGCCATTGTATGATGCACACGTATCGCAGTATCTCTTCTCGACGCTCTTCGTGCAAATCAAACTCCGTGATGACACGAGCTGATCTCCCACATTCTCAACGTAACCCCATCTTTCCCCACTTTCCACGGCCTCATTCAGCATATGAATGCGTGTTTATTTAACCCTCAATTTTCATGCATAACATCAAGAGCTCAGCAATTAAAACATCATGCATAATTCAGTATATATGTATAGAAGTACTGTGGACTCACCCAAGCACTATTTTATATGTAATTGAATTAACTCTCGCTGTTTGTTGGCACGATTGCGAGAATGTATGTATACCCCACAATTCATGAGAATGATTTAAATAGCATAGTTCGAATTCGTGACACTTAAGCTACAGGCAACAGTACTTCTGATATCATATCAAAACGTGGGGGTTCGTAGAACTTGGAGCAAAAACAACAGAAGGAAACGTGTGTACATCTGGGATCAAGTATACATGCAAGAACGCTCTACTCCGTGTCGTTCACGACGGCGGAGGTGTTGCGGGCCCTGCAAAGTAGATGTCAGCACGAATAAAAACCTAATGGACCATCAAGGTCCTTGATCAAACGCACCAAAGAGGCCCTGACGGGGAGGCGCCTGGACAACGACCTGCGAGGGCGTAGGGCCACGGACAGCAGGCTGTAAGTTCGGATTTGCTGTAGAATGCCGGATAGATCAACACAAAGCTCTTTGGGGTGAGTCAAATTGTAATGCGTGCTTACGTCTCCATTGTGCCCATGAGGGCAGTTCTGGACGCGCCGCCTCGATGGCAGGGGGTGGAGGTGGTGGAGGCGGCGCGGCGGCAGCTGCCGCCGCCGCCTTGCCCTTTCGCCTAGGTTCTGGGCGTTTAACGACGGTGCGCCAGCCTGGCCGGGCGGGCTCTGGAGGCTCATCGCCGGGCGGTGGTGGTCCCGGTGGTGGTCCCGGAGGTGGTCCCGGAGGTCCCGGAGGTGGAGGCATGAGCTCTTCTGGAAGGTACTTTTTTGAGAAGTGGGTCAGCGTTTAGGTTGGGATTGATATTATCGGGGTAGGGTAAGGTAGGGTAGGGTAAATCACCTTGGGACGCCAATCTGGGGAATACTCGCCGCCTGCACTGTGCTTGGCTTTGACTGCCATCAGTTCGGCGATCTCGCTATAGATGATTCGGGGTAGGAGTAGGGGTGGAAAGGACGGGATTTTGATTAGATGGGTGATTGGCGGTGGAGGCAGTGTTTTTGGACGTACTGTTGCAGTGCACGTCGCTCATCTCGTAGTTTTCCTACCTCTTGGAGGAGGATACGGACTTCGCTCGCGAGTGCTTTGCTAAAGTCATTCAGATATCTGTAAGATGGGGAGGAAGGAAATCAATTTTCCTAAATTTGCGGCTAGTGAGAAAGAAAGAACGTACTTGGGTGTATTACTGGGAGAAAAGGGTACGCCTGCTGGCTTGTTTGAGGCCATGTTGTGCCGGGGAGAGGAGTGCAATGGGAGATGTGAAGAGGTGGTAGTGCAAGTCGAGCAGCCTCGCTGCATACAGCCAGCTTCAGGTCTTCAGGTCATGCGGCTTCACGGCCACTTGACCTTGCCTAATTTGGGGGGTCTGCCCGGCCTGCCCGAAGCGGGTTTGGATGGTGCTGACATGGCTCGTACAACTGGCTAGCACTTTGTCGTCCTGTGCAGTAAACCCTTATGGTCGGTTACTGTAAAGCTGGAGTGCTGGACACCCATACTTATAACGCAGCGAGAATTGTTCTGGACCCTAACGCCTGGTGTCAGCAAACATACATGCGATTAGCGATTAGGTCATTTGCGCTGGGGTAGCAGTTGGCACGGGTACGGGCACTGAAGTACTGAAGCGTGAACGTGCCAACCCCCATCAACTTACACGCAAGATGGTAAGGCGGATATCTCGCTTCGAATTGGCACGACAAGCCCCTCACCCCTCACTACCGTGCCGGTGCCAGTGGCACACACACAGAGGGCAGACATGAGGTCTGCTGATGATCGGAGTGTCAACCTGATATTTTTTACCCTGACATGACACCTTCTAGACCCTGAACCTCAGAGTCCCCTTTCTTACCGGGCAGCGTGCCATACTCGTGCCATGCCATTTCTGGGGGGCCCCTAGTCCCAGTCCTGTTGCGCCTTGATCTGGCTTACGTTAGTTCGTGCCAATGGCGTCAAGCTGACCGGGACTACTGTACAAACGTTGCCTAAATAAGCAGCCGAAACAAAAGTTAGGTCGTGCGAGGCTTACTGGCACAATAGGTTTTGGCCGTAAGATGAAAACTTTTCATGGTCTTCCTAGCAACTGGCCGCATTGCTAACACTCGATTTGATCGTGCTCGCCGCAAAATTCACCCCTTTTTCACCCGCAATAACACCTACGCTGGCACTCGGCACGATAATATGACAATATCCCCTGGTTTATCGTAGCTTCGAATTTTCCAGGCGCGAACTGTTTGGGATCCAACCAGGACCAGGTACATTGGAGTTCCGGCCACGTAGCCTTTGGTCTTGTCCAATGAGCGACTGAAGTGTCGTCCAAATGAAAAACTCATAACTATATTTCTTTTCCTTTTCCGATGCCCACGGTTCCATAACTCTGGGAACTCCACTCCCTCTGTGTGTTCGCCACTGTAATCTCGCGCGATCCCCGTAATCCCCGGGATAGCCTTCTGCGATTTAGCTGCGATTTTCCTAATCATGCCATTTCTTAAATGCCTATGCTACCCGCACCGCCGAGTTCCTCGATTTTGTCGGACCCGCAACATCTTCCTAGCTCGGGCGCTCGCATTAGAACCTCTTCCATGAAGTCACTCGCCTATCAGGTAGATGTCAATCAAAGTGCTGCCTTACGCCAGTGCGCACATCGGGATGTGGCGTGTCCGGAAACATCTGACCTTGGATACTCATGACCTATTCTATAAAGCCCCGCTGATGTCGTGCGTACTGTCGTGCCATTCTCTCGGAAGCGCAAACTACGGCCTCGAAATGCTTCACAATCACTAACAGGCTTAGTTCAATGTCCATAACTGATGACTCAAATTCACTTGGCCACTCATATTCACGGCTGACACCCCAGCGTTGGGCGCGGAATACACACCCCAAAACGGAGACTACCGTAAGCCCGTGACACGCGAGTCTTGGGGCCTTCGGATTTCCACTCATCACCCGCGAAAGGACTGTTGATTTGGTGTACATCGCTTCGGGTTATTCAAGTGATGCGTGAAGCTTGTGAAGGGTTACTTGGAAGGCTCTTTATCAGGGCACGACGGCGACATCCTCACGGTTTATCACTGTCCCGGACCCCTGAGTTTCCCTTTCCTGCTCCTGAATGGATAAAACCATACAAGGACATCGGAAAGCTTACCTGAGGGCATGTCCCCAATCAGGTGGGCTTCAGAAGCGTAAGAAGCCAGGACGTGGGAGAGAGCCCGAGGAACGAAACACGACGCCCTGTGCTTCTTCTGGATACGTGGCACTGCAACCACTATGACGTTGACAGCCAGTCATTTTTCAATGCCACGCTTACCTCCTTCGATCACTCTATACGTTCCGCATGTACATACGTGGACGGACTTGGGATAATTGGGATGATACGTAGTAACCCAGTGGATGATATTACAAAAGTCTATCTCTTGATAGGGGAGGCTGCATTGCAGTGCCAACAAACAGTAGGTAGGAAAGGGTGGTGATACAGGAGGCATAGGGTTTACCGTACATCTTAAAATAGCACCGCTCATGCTGGTCTTCCATGCCAGGAACCATTCGCCTTCCCAGACACGCGGACAACAATTACGAGCAGGGCTTCCGGTTCCAGCGAGAAGGTTAGAGAGGGCGCGCGAGGGTCTTTAGTCGGGTTGGACGATGTGCTTGTCACGGCGATAGAAGAAAGTGAGGTCTGTATAAAAAGTGCGAATGATGGGGGCTAAAGAACCAGAGAAAAGAAAACCGTTGGTGGTCACGTGCCCCCTATTTACCTGCCTCAGCTTCTCGACTGCCACTGCCAATCATGAACGTCCTCGGGCTGTATAGCAATCTCGCGCATCAGTCGGGTGCCTGGACGCCTGCAGGCTTTATAGTTCAAAATAAAACGGACCATGCCTTTTCGTTGACAAATGTCGTGGGACTTTCATGCGGGTCCCAGTAGCTTATTTGTCCCTTTGCACAGGGACCAGGGACGCAGGCGTGTGACACAAGCAAGCAGGGCATCCTTTTGGTGTTTGACTCCAGTGCTTCAGTCGCTTGCGTGTGCTCACCCGCTCTAAATATAATCCGGCGCGTTGTACGCAGCATCACGCAGACGAGAACGAGTAGCAGCATGCGCGCGATACATTCCTTCTGATCAAGCGTTGAATGACTTGAATCATGGCATCGCCCGGTCTAGGCGCTCTTGGCAAATTTCGTATGAAGGTCATTCTTGCCCTCTCGTATTATGTCGCCCCCGGTAGACGGACGCAGGACGCGTCATCAACCCGCGGTTCCAGGTAGAAGCCAAAGCGGCTCGCGATCACCGGGTACCGCTTCCGTCCCGTCGCTAGTATGTATCTACCGCCCGCGGGTAGTCAGGGTTGTCCGAGTCGGAACGGTATGGTGTTTCAGTGTGGATGTGTTGGAACAGGGGATGAAAAAAAGGAGGGTCACGGCTTTTCTTTCTGGATTCTGGAAAGAAGGAAGGAAAGAAAGAAGAGAAAGACGCGATAGTATTGTTGTTATTCTCACTCGCGCGCAAAAGTGCCGAACCGACGCTCCGAAGTGAATGATCTGTGGCAGTGAGTACGGTAACAGTCAAGATGGTAACCTACTGTACTTCACCACGAGAGAGAAATAACCTTATTGCACTGGGTTCAGGTACTGCGGAACTTGAACGGGCAGAAATGAGCGAATGGCGGTGGGGTCTCTCAGGAGCTCAGCGGGTTCGGCTGTTTATGTTATAGAACGGTGGTCCAGCACTAGATTTGGATGCGCAAAATCATCATAAATGTTTTGGGCTACATACCTTCCTAAGACCATTGTCTTCTCTTAGGGAATTAGAGATCCGCGGAGAGAGTACAAGACGAGCAGACAAGGAAAAATCGTATCACCTGGAGACCATCACTGTACGGGGTAGAGTGGAGAGTACGAGTCACATATCCTTTCGCCGGTCGCCTAGTTACTGCACCCCTGGCCCCACACTGAGTACCTAGAGTGTCTACCTACTGCTATATATTGCAAGCACTCCTGCTATAGCATCGAATGGCCCGGGTATGTCTCGGTTACTGCTTGCGACTCAGAATCCGAGTCACGGTCGTCCTCGGCTTCTCAACTTCCTCAATAAACACGAACATCATACCATATACTGTATTGGGCGTCAAGTGTCGAACGCCAACACAAAGTAAATTTGACAGGGGGAATCCGGCACAACCGAATTCTCTCGTAGTCGTAGTCGAACGAAAAAAAAAACAAAGCACACGCTCTCGTGCCTATGGCAGCCACGACGTACTGACATGGTCCTTAGTTGCCTAGCTAACCAAAAATATAACTGTGGCGGTATGTGGTCAATAGATAATACATCAAATTGAAAGGAAGCACATATTGTCTACTACGGGAGATAAGTGACTTTTAGGGGCTCACATATATGGCAAAACTATCGGCGCAATGTCTTGGGCGCCGCAACGTTCCAGGGGCGTTGCAATCGCAGGTTCAGCATGTCCTTTTGCGGGTTCATGTTCGAAACTGTTTGTCTCACATTTCACTTGGCTCACACACGACTTGTCTCTATATATAGTTTCCGCTTTACGCTGATCCGGTTTCCCCGCTTGTTCCCCCAGAGAGACGACTGGTCGTTTCCCTCTCTCCATGACCTATGGGTATCGCGGCGGCAGGGTACAATGCAGCGCGATATCTGCTCCCTAGAAATGTCACGTCTACTAACTCAAGCCAAATCTACGCTCCCTCCGTTACACCTTACACCAGCTTCGAGGGTCGCTTTATAGCCGTGAGTTTCTCAATGTTGATCCCGCCCATTTGCTTGATAGTTGACATGCCGCCCTTCTTCCATAGGGAATTGTCGGCGCGGCGCTCCTTTCAGCCCTCTCTGTGATAGCATTGTTTTCTGTGAGGGTCTTCTCTTCTGTCGATTGGGCCCTTGACCAACGCCACCCCCCAGATCAGTTTTTCACGTTCATCTTCGCGCCTTGGGGATTATACTCACATTCCAGTCCTCTTTGGCTCGCTACTCATGTCCAATCTTTTGCAATCCATTGGCACTATCATAAGTTCCAGATGGGTGCGTCTCGGTATGGTTTCTCCCGGCTCGCTGTGCAGTTTTCAAGGTCTGTCCAACTTGGCCTGCGCATATGATCCCGATGGATTGATGGCTGCTTATCACCTTAGGCGGTATCAAGCAGGCCGGCAATGTTGGGACAGCCGTGTGGTGAGAGATGCGTCTACATCCTTACAGTACCATCAATTGAGCTTTGTGGCCAGGACGTTCATGCTCGCTCTGCACGCCTTTCGTCTTTTGTTCTTGCGAACGCGTGTATCGAAGAGAAACAAGTGGTTAATACTTGTCCTGGGGTGGTCCTTTGTTATCTTTTGCGTCGCCATTGGCCCCCTCGTAATCCAGAAGAAGAAAACCAAGGGTCCCTACTTTGGTCCCACGGGATTCTGGTATGCCACATATTGTCTATTTCAGTGCTTCGCCTATTCCAATTCCTATTGAAGGTGCTGGATTACACACCGATACCCCGCGGCGCAGATATGCCTGGAGTACATGTTAGTAGGTGTCTGGCTCTAAGAGCGATGGATACGTATACTTTCTCCATCTTAACGGCGTGCTTTGCCTGCGTCCAGGAATGGATGTCCGCTTCCTTCAGCTTCATACTTTACGTTGTGGTCTTTCTTCGCGTCCGAGGAAACCTCATCCAGGACACCGCGGGAAAATGGTCTCTCCGATGGGTACCTCGTAACGAAAGCTGGCAGCTCGCCTTTGCAAGAGATTACCTAGACTCGTGCCTTGTCAAGATGGCTGCGATCATCGTGTGGTACGCTTGATCGGTGTAACTCTCATCACCGTAGTTGACGCGATTACGGTACTTCCAGGTATCCCGTAAGTGTTATGTTTACGCCACAGAAGTCGTTGGTGACGAAATTGGTTTAACCGGCGGGACAACCCTTAGGTGATATACACCTTACTCATCCTCCCAATCTCAATCGCGCGCTTCGCAAGCTTTGCTGGTGCCCGCGTCCCAAACGCTATCACCTTTCTGGCTGATATCATATTCGCGCTCGGAGGTTGGTTTGTCCCTCTCCGTCGATTTGTCTTCTCCCCCCACATTATTACCCCTGCCCCGCATCTGACGGCTGACGTGCTGCCGTCATCAGGTTTTGCAAATTTCATACATTTCCTAAGAACGCGCCGTTACATACCCGATGTGAGCACGATCCCACACTTGTCCACTCCCCGAGAGCGACTGGACAAGGGCTCCTCGCGTGTAAACGGTATCACACCCTTCACACTCACGTCTTACTACACGGAGGAAAGGCAAGATGTGATAGCAGCCGCTCCCGATGGGGAGGTCACTCCGTCATGGTCCGAGATCACGAGCTCGGAGATGCTTGTCCCGAATCAAACGTGGGCGTGAGTTTACCTTTGAGCGCCTATCCTTATGAGACTCCACAACCACCCAACCCTCCGCGATAAGCGTGCTCCAGTGAACAGTGCGAGTTCTGATGTAAGCGCTGAGAGCCATGTCACACCCTTGACCTCCGTATCTCCGTAGACAGTGGTAATGGCGTGGCGTGTAATTAGAGTGGACGGTCCTTCTTCGGAATCCCTGCGGCCACCGCTTCTCTTCTGGCAATACGGCAAGTTGCGCGATCAATGTTATCACACTTTTGTAATCCCAAGCAGGAGGAAACAGAGGCACTGTAGGATAATATACATGGGTATAATAGTACTTTTCTCATTCTACACCATTAAAAACAGGGTGGTGATGGCCTAAAGCTGTAATGACGGCATTATGGCCAGTACAGGCGGTGCGGTGCGGTGCGGTGCACGGAGGTTACTGGCACAATCAATGAGGGAATCACCAAATTCCTATTTGTGCCCACGGGTCTTCCACTACAACTGTGCCTTTCATTTCCATGCCTACGGCCGTCTCGTCGACCACGGTCAGATCGTCCCAATCCTGCTCCTCGTCTTCCTGTTGAAGCACGTTGCTGCCCATGATCGAGACAGGGGTTCCGGCGGAAGTGAAGGCGTCTTCAAGGCGAGAGATGGCCTCTTGCGCGTTTTTGTCCAAAGAGTGGAGGACGGGCACACCGTCCGAAGTGACCGGATGTTCCCCCGCCAAGACGTCACCTTCTAGTGCCGGAAAGACGCGCAACTTGAGGTTGCAAGGACCGCCGTTGACGTGTTCGACGCACTCGGAAAGTTCCTCGCATACGTCTTCGAGATCCACCGTGAGGCACTGGACGTGAATATGACGTAAAGACCCGCTAGCCGCCGCCGCCAAGATGCGCAAGGTGGATGGGAGATGGGAGGGCGAGAATATCGGGGTGAGGCGCACGCGGTCTAAAAACGGAAGGGAAAGGCGTTCCGCGGCGTTGCTACTGCTGCTGTTGCTGCTAATAATTATGCCCGAGCTGAGCACCACGCTGCGCAGATGCGATCCGGCACGCTGAAGAATGTGGGTGCCCCATCTTGCATTCTCCGTTGGAGATGCGTTCTCGAAAGCGCCGATCTCTATCGACTCGAGTTGGCACCGCACTGCGAGATCTGCGGATGCGAAAAGGGGGTTTCCAAGGAAAGTGTTGTGGATGGCAAGGTGACGCAGGGAGGGAATGGAGAAGAGGTCAGGTAAAGTCGCCGTGGCTTGACAGGGACTGTCATCGGGGTCGGGGTCGGGGTCGGTCGTCGTACATGACCGTGTATCGTGCCATGTGTCTACGGGATACGGCAAAGTACGAGCAACGCGCGAAATGGATAGAGATTTCAGATTCGGTAGGGCGAGGGCCATGCCCACGATGGTCGGCTCACTCCTGATCTCATTAGTAAGAATGGAAGTGGGGGATGACGCACGAGGAGGAGACTTACAGTGAGGAATGGATCTCATCTCGGCAGGGCTCCACGGCAAGATCTGTCAGTTGTTCCAGCCGAGAGAAATATGATACCACTTGGTGGGAGAGGTCGGTAGAAAGATGAAGAGAGAGGGATCGGAGACGAGGAGTGAGGGCAAGTATGCGACCGAGTGCGCTTGAACAGGCCGCCTGTGTTGGGTTGTTGCTGGCGGTGCTGACATCGAGTGCACGGATGTGCTGCGCGTGGTCGACTGGCACGTGATCTAAGAAGCGTTGGAGCTTCACCAGGGACGATAGGGTGACGGACTGCGAACACGACCGATCAGCATCATGGAGGGATGGGACACCACGGTGGAACATACGCGGTATACTGCGGGTAAGCAGAGGGTATAGTTCTGGTGGGAGACCCGGGAAAGGGAGAGAAGGGTCTTGATGTCAAGATGGTGGGTGATGGCCAGCTGTACCTCCACGGGGAGGATGGACCAGTTGGACGAGGATGGGTCGGATGAGGGGTTCATGGCTGGGGGGAGTAGTGGTCGGGAAAGGGAGACTTATATAGGTAAGTAGGAATATTTGTGGGGAAGCGACGGGCGACCGACTAACACGGGACGCAAGAGCGGGTCAGGTTACATGTGGACCTCCCAAGTTCCATGGAAAGGTGCCTTTTTTCCTCAGGCTGAGATCGTATCTACAGATCCTGATCGACGACGTCTAGACATGTACGAATCACTTACCACATAAGACCGACAGATGTGTACAGTGGCGTCCCGTAGCCGCTCATTCTCAAGTCAGCTCCTCGTTCATCGGCTGTTCGTTCTCTCTCGGCTCTCGACCACTCATACTGTATATACTTACACTCCGGATCAAATCCCTTCCCTTTTACTTTTCTTCATACCATCCGAGTCGTCGTCATAGCCCGCATCACCGACCCGCATCACCGAAGTTCAAGGCTGTTCAAGGATAAGTATAAACACAAACTTCACGGCCGGACCTTCCGCCATGGCATACGTATCACCGCAGATCATCGATCATCGATCATGACCGTCCCCTACTGTGCTGCAGCTGGCAAGCGTCAATGCCCGACATATGCGCACCGTGACTGGGGGTCAAATCGACTTGATACACTCGTGTCCCGTTGGCTGACGATACCTGAGTACCTGCACTTGGCGCATCTGCATTTGTTTCCCAGACACCGCCCTCATTACCCAGCGAGTTGGTACGCCGTTTTCGCGGTCAGCCATGAAACATTGAAACCTTTATTTGGGCGTCAAAACAATGGCTGCAGAGCCGTATGATCCGTGACCAATCACCATCTAATTGATGTCCATGCGAGGCAATACGGTAGCACGAGTTTGTTCCCTTTTTTTTTCCCCATCTCTCTTCTCCAGCGTCAGCTGGCAACCATCTCCCGGGAACAGGCTCCCTGTGCTGAAAATGATTGTAGTTCTTCATCAACAAACGCCCCTACATGCTGTGAAACACCTCTTTTTCGACGTATTCGCTTTCGTGAGGCCTCGGATCTCGAATTGGCTTTATCACGCATAAAATCACCGGTCTCTGACTAGCTCTCACTGGCGAGAAGCATATGGGAATATCCCCGGGTGTCGGACCCGGAGCGGAACACGTGAAAAACGTAATATATTCGGTTCGGCCAACTACGCTACATAAAATAGCTCAGGTAAGCACATATGACTTGGCTCATGCTAGGGGGGAGGTATCATATGTCCATTGAGCGAAACACGTGCTAGCAAACAAAATCGTATGCGCGTAAGTTACGCAGTTGCACATTACACCATTATCGCAAGTAAAGCACTAAGTATGTGTAATCCCAGCATTGTGGCGGCCACTTTGTCACGTCCTGGCTGTTGGGTGACTCCAGAAGACACGCATCAGACGCATCATTTACAACTCTTGGAGCTCACAAGAAAGCAAATTCTGAATACCTCGAGGGTCGAGTATTAGGTAAAGTGCATAGAATAGGATGCTATACACGGCTACAATGTGAACCTACCCTGTGCACGTTCTAGTACGCCTTGTGATGCATGCCATCACATGTGCTCACCCACATGAAATGTGGGGCATCGGGATCTGAGTCCATTATATGCATACCAGAATGCACAAGTGTGAGTTACTTATATAGCTACCGCGGCTGCACTGCTGGCAATACGCAAAAACCCCAACGAATCGCGCTCACGTGATTTTATTGCCCCAACCACACCGAAATGGCTACCGCTCCGGTTAACCTTGAGAGAGAGGCCCTAAATTGTTCTCTGACAGAAAACGTGAGTCTCTAGGGTGTAACCGTAAGAACGAAGAGACCAGAGCGAGTGCAAGTATAGCGTGAGTACAGTGTACGAATAAAGGGGCCAAAACCCCGAGCTGTTGGGCACCCCAACGATTGTCATGGCGGTACATAAGCCGCATTTGGCATCCCAACGGGCGGTATCTTCTCCCTTTTTCTTCGGTTCCATCATTCCATCATGTCCTCTGTTCCTCTATCCGACTCAGACGCGACCAAGCTTGATAACGACCTCCAAGCTGCCGAGCTTCCAGCTGATCTCAACATTCCAGACAACTATGTAGACCACACGCTCAAAAATACCAGGCCACTCCCGCCTGTCAATTGGAACAATTGGTGGAAGGAACTCAACTATCTCTCCCTTGCCATCCTCACCATCGCACCATCCATCGCACTTTATGGCGCATTCACCACAAAACTTCGCTGGGAAACTGCAATTTTCGCAACATTCTATTACTTCGTCACCGGTTTAGGTTAGTGTCTATGCTTGTGTAATCACTGTTTCCGTCAAAAGTGCCCATCTTTCGATGCTCTTTTGATGCTCATTGTCGTCCATTATAGGCATCACCGCTGGTTACCACCGTTTGTGGGCCCACCGTTCGTACAACGCGTCTAAGCCTCTGCAATACTTCCTTGCCGCTGCGGGTGCCGGCGCTATGGAGGGTTCCATCAAGTGGTGGTCCCGTGGACACCGCGCACACCATCGGTACACGGATACTGATCTTGATCCATACAATGCCCATCGCGGTCTCCTGTGGTCCCACATTGGCTGGATGGTCGTGAAGCCACGACGTAAACCCGGTGTAGCGGACGTCTCTGACCTTAGCAAGAATGAAGTGGTCAGGTGGCAACACCGTTGGTATGTCTGGCTTATCCTCCTCATGGGTGTTGGTGTTCCCACTGTCATCCCGGGTCTGCTCTGGGGCGACTGGCGCGGGGGATACATATACGCTGGTGCTGCCCGACTGGTCTTCGTCCACCACTCGACGTTCTGTGTCAATTCTCTAGCACACTGGCTCGGAGATGCCCCTTTTGACGACAAGCATACGCCTCGTGATCATGTCGTCACAGCCGTAGTTACACTTGGTGAAGGCTACCATAATTTCCATCACCAGTTCCCCTCGGACTTTAGAAATGCCATCCGGTGGTACCAGTATGACCCCACAAAGTGGTTCATTGCCATCTGTAGTTGGCTTGGTCTCGCATCTCATTTGAAGGTAGGTTTGCTTGATTTCTAATCTCATAAATTAGGCTTATATTCTTTTAGACCTTCCCTGATAATGAAGTGAGAAAAGGTCAACTTACGATGCAACTCAAACGTCTGCGTGAGACACAGGAGGGACTTATTTGGCCTCAGGAGACTACTGACCTCCCTGTCATCTCGTGGCAAAGCTGTGAGCCCGAACCAATGCCTTACATCTATACTTAGTTTTGACTGACTGGTGTTTCCCAGTCCAGGAACAATCACAGAAACGGCCATTAATACTCATTGCTGGATATATTCATGACGTATCCACGTTCATTGAGGAACATCCTGGTGGCCGTCATCTGCTGGTGAAGAACATTGGTAAGGATGCCTCAACCGCGTTCTTCGGCGGTGTGTATGATCATTCGAATGCTGCCCACAACGTACGCTTCTAAGTTTCATTTTTGTTACGTGTTTTTTTCTGATAACCCGGCATACAGCTACTCTCCATGATGCGAGTGGGTATTCTCCATGGTGGTGCACCGCATGGTCTAGAAGACAAGGCAGTCCCTCCATCACAACGCTTGCGTGTCGCCAGGCACAACGAATTGTCGAGCCCATATAGCTCTACCGCGATGTCAGATGGCGAGGGTATGCTCGGTTGAGGCAAGAGATGAGCGAAAACATCGATATTGAAACCAGGGTGATGGATCCGATATTGAGGGACTTGTTCCGAACGCAGAGAAGTACAACTACAACCTTGTCGACGAGAGAACTACATTACAGTTGATGATTCCCAGAAATAAAACACGTGATGACATAACGATATCAATGGGGATTTTTTGGCTGCTACCCATAAGGAAGTGCTTCGGAGGCGTTGAGAGTCTGGACATCACATGAAATAAGGCAGGCGTAAGGAGTACAGGATGACGCCTGTGGCGACTGCGAAGTTGCGGGCCGAAGGTCCAGCCCAAGGGTTCGTCATTCCGCACAGCACGCGTTGATTGTACTTACTCGAAATGTCAAGACGAACGTTCGTGCGACTAACAACTTACGGGGCTTCAAGTTGACGTGATTCACACAAAGTCCATTACACTGTCTCAGCGCAAATCATCATCCACGAGTCATGACGTGCCCTCCAGTTGGTGACCATCGCGAATGATGCACCTAACTTACTTCCAGGTTCCCCAAAATAAATGATTGGCGTGGTACGTTAATCCCCCAAGCAACCAGTGTAGTCTACTGCAGGTCTATTCAGGTTAGGAGCAGGACTTTCTTTCTCTCTACATTGGCAGATCCGAACATTGCGGGGCGGCGGTCGCCGGTCAAGGGAGTAACCTGAAAGGCCTAGATTCTAAACGCGGGCCGGGTACCGTTTACCCTTTGGAAAGCAAAACATTTCGGATATGTGGAGGCCTGTCAGTTCTACTGTACAACACCGCGCGCGCTCGCGCTAAAGCCTGAGAGGCTAGGAAAGTTCTCTCGGGCTCAAGCTCTGAAGCAGCAGTCAATCCACAGCCACGTAGACGGCCCGACGGCCCGACCGGTGGGTGGGTTTCAGGGTTTCATTGCTATCAGAGTTCATACATTTCTTGGCGCTTTTTTGAGCCCCATGCCGTGTTTTGGTAGTATGGTACTACAGTGCCACAATCTTTCAATTTAAAAAAAAAATGCCGGTGTCATATATATCGTGTATCATACATATTGAGGGTGCCTTGTCTCGGGAAAATCGGGCCGGAGAGGACCACGTGCCTGTGATCACGTGATGATTGTCCGGGCCGATCACTGGACGGCATTTCCCTGGCCCAATTGTTCAATTGTTTTCGGGACGCTTGTCAGCACGGACTCGGAATTATGGTATGATGGGGATATCCGAACTCTCGAATGTCCCCAACAATTACGGTCAAATGGGAAGTAGTCCTGACGACTCGGATTCCATAGAAAAGTCCCTGGTTGCAGATGGGGGTACGGTAGCCTGTGATTACAGTAATCCTCCGCCTCATGACTGCCTGACGGAATTTTCGTGCGGTATCTTTCCACATCTCTGGGAGAATCGGACAGGAGATATACCCGCCCGCAAGGCTCCATTATGGTCCCTCAGCTCACGCCGTGTCTCGTAGCTCTCAAGGATGCATTTCTTCCCTTGGCCCCTCCGTTTAAACGGTGCCGAACTGTGTCAATTGTCTCTGCGGACGAAATGAAGAGCTGTGACACTTGTGCAACGGTCATTGGCCCTCGCCATCAGCTGCTCTGCATCCTCGGTGGTGACTCATTTCGCTGGTGGTTATATGCCGTAGACTATGGATGAACTAACAGCGGGAATCCTCCTTTGTTCGTTCGACCGTCTTTCTTGTCCCTTCACCTGGCCACAGAAGTCCCGAGCTCAAGAGTGACGAGAATAATGCTGTTCTCTTAGTTTCAGTCTTTCTCACGTCCTCACCGGTCCTGCACAAATGCGAGTAAAAACAAGGACGGCAAGCGAGGATAAGATGGAGCCAACTATTCGTGTACTATGGTAACTATAAAACTACCCTCGCCCGTCTTCTGGAGAAATTGATAGAGGAATCTCTATCTCCGCCGTGCCGCTATCCTCGCACTATGGAGAGTTATCTATGAACTCTTTTTGGTAACCCCAGCATTTGGAACCTTCTATTATTTCCTCACCAGGTCGGTTCGTACCTTCAGTTCGTAGTGTCCGCTCCGATCCTGACTGGTTCATGCTCCCCCTCCCTTGGCATCATATCCAATAAGCAAGATGCCATCGTATCAGATCGCATCTATATCACTAGACTTCGCACCCCGGCGGGTACTCCTTGCTCTAGTGGCGACAAGGTTTGATTACATAGTGGGACTTCAGTTGTGGCTACTGCGCAAAGTCGCCGCTATATCAACACCGATCTCTGTCAATATCAGGATACGAAGCGGTGGGTTGCTGATGGGTGGTACCAAATCGGCTGGATGCTCATCAAGTCGCTTGTTTGCAAAGAGCGCGATCGTGCGCTGGCAGCAGCAGCAGCAGCGGGTATGTACCGCTTATCCTCTTGATGGTTCTCGCGCTATCTTTTGACCGCGATTCTCGGATATTTTTCTAGGGTGATTATTTGGGCCAGGAATGTTTAGTTTGCGAGAGGGCGCTGCAGATGTGCTTCTTGCATCACCGTGTCCTTCCCCCCTTATTCTAATTGTAACCTGCCCGCTCATCGGCTTCAAGTTGGAAGGAAGCGTCATTCGATAAATGATAAAACATTTACCGAGGGACCGCTCGATCACCACCACCCTCATCCACATCACCTTCGGGTCCGATATCACGACCATTTCATCACCAGCTTTACGACCCGGCAGAACTCTCGGAACCTGATTTAGCGGTACTAGTATGAATGGTATGGTCGTACCGAATGGTCCATTGCCTTTGTGCCAGAATTAGTTTGGCATCTCATTTGCAGGCTCGATGGCACCCTATTCGGAGAGGTACCTTTGGAAATGAAGTGGTAGTACCGTATCCAAGTTAACAAGTTGCGAAGTGCCAGCTCATGATGGCACTCAGGTCCCTTTGTGAAACTCAGGTTAGTTCCCCTCTAGCATAAGAAGAACATCGACCGATCAGTCGTCTCATATTGGGGTTGCGAACTTTCTCCCTCTTCTTCGCCTCCCCGTCGATTAAGTATTGGCCTCATACCGCCGTATATTACCGTCCAGGAACAGCTCCAGATTTGACCCTCGGTCTTCATCTTGATATCGATTTCCTTCCTTCTCGATGTTGGGTGGATCATACCTTGATACGCATCAGGGTGACCGATGTCTATTCATGGAGCAGATTTCACAAAGATGGCTAGATTGGTGATTTTCTCTTTTTTTGGCGGGCTTTCTGATCACCCAAGCGGCGTGCAATATTGTGCCATAACTGTTATGACCACGCCGGACTTTGACGCCCAACGGTTCCAAATTGCGATTAGATGTATCCCAAACATAGTACATGTATCAATTAGGAAGTGGATCGGGGTGTTGCGGGAGAATTTCCGCTGCAACTGCACATCGGAAGGTATGAAGAGGTGTTGACTACACTAGGCACGGTTGGTGACAATATTAATGACGAATGCGTTGACTGGGAACAATGTGTGGAACTGTATAGTGTCATTACCGTTTTTCTCCTATGGGGCGTACATTTGTGCCTCCCCTCCGTTAACTCACTGTAAATAGCTGGCGTAATATAGACCGGTGAATCGATTACCCCAATTGATTACTTGCCTTGTTGGAGATGATACAGTACGTGAAACTTCGACCAGCCAACACCCCCCTGCCTCTCAGCAACAACATCATTTTTTTTTTCATCCTTGGTCACCTCACAATATGATGTCAGATCCTGACGAGGACAGAAAAAAAATATGCAAAAAACAAACAAATAGGAGGTTGACATCGTAGGCCTGTCTGGTGCGATCATGCGACTACCGTTGATTAAGTAGGACGCCATCGCCGTCGACCTCGACAGCACCAGCATCTGGCGTCCAACTCGGCAGCGGTTGTCCCTGCCACCATAATCTGGGACGCCCAGCACTGCCTAGCACCCCTGACGACAACGACGACGACGACGACGACGACAACTGCGGCGATGACTGCGGCGACGGTATGCTACTACCGCCGCGCTCCCAACGGATTTCGAGTTCCCCGCCTAGCACGCCCTTTGATGATACCAGCGCCGGATTTCCAAAGATGGCACCTATGGCACTACCACCACCTGTACCGCCGGTGCCGGTGCCGCTGTTGCGAGGTAGATGGACGAGAAGAAAGGGAAGAGGTGATGCGTGCGCGGCGAGGAGGCAGTTACGCGTAAAGGCTGATTCGGAGATGAGGAGCGCTATAGGTGTTGGTTCCTTTGCTGTTGCTGCTGCCGCTACTCTTCGCGTTGGGTTTGTGTCATCATTGGAAGTTATGGCTTGGGGAATGCGGGGAGAGTCGGATTCGGATTCGGATTCGGAGGGGTGAGGAGCTGAGGCGGCGGTGTATCTGTATACGACGCCCTCGAGCTCGCGCAGGTATGCGGGGCCCATCTTCCTCTTTTCGGCTTTGCATTGGGCGATGACGCGTAATCTGCGCCGATTCGCGATGGTACAGTCCATCGTTGTCTCTACGGTGGCATCGAGAGGGTCTGGATAGCGGGTCGACGTGAGGGGTGTTGGGAACGTAGTACATACGCGACACGCACGAGTCGTATGGTTTGCACTGGGAACCCACCACCATCCAATCAAATCTACGCCTCCGTCGTAGCTTCCTCCTACACGCGTGAGCGACATTGACATATGTTTGGTGAGTAATGCTAAAGCGCGGTACTCGAACGCGGTCCCGCGTTGCACAGTTGAGAGAAACCGCCCAGGGAAACGATGGATTTGGGTTGAACGCATCGGCAGAAACCAAAATTACCAGGAAGATGCGCGCCTCGAAAGCTCAGAGAGACCCGCGTGTGTTTGACACGGTCCCAAGTTGGTTGGTGACAAAAAAGGAAAAAGGGAAAAACTAAATGACCACCGCAGGGGTCGAACCTGCAATCTCCTGATTCGTAGTCAGACGCGATGCCATTTCGCCAGGCGGCCTCGAAATATTCCGTGTCCTTATGCGTATATCATGCGTCAAACTCGCCGGAGAGAGCACTCCGGTCGTTGCCGAGAGCAGCTGGCAGAGCAAGTCCGAGTCGAGCACTCTGGTCTAGTCTAGTGTCCCACCAAATTCACAGCAATGTCCTAGCAAGTCTTTCTCTATCGACGTTTATATTTTGACAGGTACTGAAACTATGACATTATGGACATTCTAGCACCATCCTTGGCCGAGCCATCAAAACAGAGTATCTTGCTCTCGGTACCCTCCTCAGCACTGCCGGGTTGTCCTACGTAGCCACATCAGGTGGAAGCAAAGCAGAACCTTCAGGCTCTAAACAATCCTTGCAAGATGTTAGAAATTCTGTGAAATTTGAGTCTAGCTCCAAGTAAGTTCCTTGACGCGTTGTATCCGCCTGTCCCGTCTTGACCGGTTCGCTTTCAGGGAAGAGGAAGAATTGTACGCATTTTATCCATTTTCCATGTCTGTTGAGGTCAGTGATGACTTGACAGGGCGGAAAGTATCCGAAAATTTGTCGAAGAGGCGGAAAAAGGGTCGAAACCTTAGAGAGGCGGGGTGGTCGCTTGCTGTCCGCATTAGATGCACTGTGACGGCGGTGACGGCGCTACGTTTGAGTTTGAATAAAAGCACTTGTCTGCCATTGTCTGCCATCCCCCCAAGACAGACTGTTCGATTTCCGATATCGTGTGTCCAGCTGCGGGTTGCAGCGATGTTCGCAACTTCGCGGTCGCAACTCGAAGGGTTCTTAGACTGTTCCACCAGTGTTCCACCATAGTGACACGTCTCTCTCGGGGTTGAGCCTCGACCTCACTGCCAGCAATGAGTACGAGCGAAAGAATCTACAATGTCTCATTCCACGTTTCTCCTCCCCCACGTTCTCCCCTCGTTACCCAAACGTCTATCTATGCTGCAATGCCACGCCCGCCGCTAGACCCTCTTACCCGCGACCTGACAATTTCTGTACCCGGCGACCGTTCCCCTACTGCCACTCCCGCCACCTGCTTAGATATCCTTGCACCCTCACCGACGTCCTCTCCATCAGAGCCAGTATACCACCACTTGCAGAGCTGCGCTGTATCTTCGTCGCGAAGGCGTCCCCCGTCGCGACGCCAGTCTTCTATCTCATACCTCCCCCCCGATAGCCCACGTTTATGGTCGCCACGTACCCCATTGACAGGATCGAACTCCTTCGAGCCTAGCTCATCATCATCGGGCGCGAATAGTGCCAAGGAGGGTCATTCCAGGACACGCTCGATCCCACAGCAGGCAATACCTGAGCCTGCGGTGTTGACACTCGCTGAGAGGTGTGTTTCTCGTTCCCATTCATGCATGGAGCAACTAAAAAATTTATCTTTCACAAATAGGTATGCGGATCTCCTCCAATTTATCGCTCAGAAGGAGTCCAAGTGCCTCGAATTACGCTCTCAGCTCGCGATACACGAGTCCGAGCTCCTCGAACTCAAGCGCAAGTGGGAGCGTATCGTACGTCGCGAGTTTGGGCGAAATATACCCTCAATGTCGACCCCTGCCTCTCCTGCAACATCAGCAGTGCTCAATGGCTTGGTCGGAGGCGTGCGCGCGCTGGCCGCTGCCACGACAAATTCTCCGCCCACACCATCCGTGTCACTGGCGCGCCCGTCATCAACAGCATTCGCAAACCGCGAGTCACGTCAGGCGGCTTCGAATTCCGTCTCTTCGACGACAACGTCCTCTTCGGGCCCAAGCGCGACGGGCAGCCCACGCATATCGCAGTCATCCATGTCATCCGTGGCCGAGGTAAAGGCAGATACAGGCAAGGTGGAAGGCCCACTTGAGGAGGTTACATCTCGAGACCCGGACAGGATGAACCTGCAGTCGCCTTCGAGTAACATGCGGCGGCGGCGCTCGCGCGATTCACAGGCTCCGCTCAAGGCGCTCACGGAGGAGGGCTCGCACTCAGGTTCTGGGACGCGGGCGAGTATGAGTGCGTCTTCGCCAACATCCATGTCGATTCCTGGAATCAAGCCGCTGGGCGTAATGGAACTCGGACGTGCGAACTTAGAAGCGGCACAGGGCTGGGTGGATTCGGTCGGATCCAAATTAGCAGAGCTGCATAGGAGAGAGACGTGAGTAGAACAAAAAGAACGTGATACCCTCTGTAGGTGCCTGGGGCTGATGTCCCCCTTTGTTCTTTGTTTGTCTAGATTCTCAAAGGGCCAGAAACGCGCGTCACTGATCCTCTCGGATGTTTCACAGTCTATCTTCTCTGCGCTTGCGCCAGTGTCGTCCGGAAGCATAGTTCCGGCATGTGCGCCGCCGGGACAGTCACTGCTTGACGAAGAGGATGATACCGGTAGCACAGCCCTGGGTCGTCCCATGCTGCCGGAGGTTGTGGCCGTATCCGGACTATCTGCATCCGTGGAAAGGTCGACGGGGGAGGAAAAAGAG
>QFEZ01005551.1:99830-156158 GCA_003316425.1 Russula lepida
CCACCACCACCACCATTCGCGCAGGTACCCACACAGCCGACACAGGACTTCCAGCGGCCACCAAAACAACAACGGCAGTAGCCACTACGGTAGTGCCACCTACGCCGGCACGCCACAGGGGCGTTCACCAGCTTCCTCAACACACACCTACCGTTCCTCATCCTCATCAAACCCACTTCCAACACCGCCCCAAGAAAGGCGCGACCCAGGGTTTTCCCTCCCCCCGCCTCAACAGGCCAAGCCTCCCCGAGGCACGTACCGTCGCGCGCTACGGTACGGATATTGGAATCGGAGGGGGGATTACCTCACGATGGACAAGTACGTCGTGTATGCTCCTCATGATCGCGCCAATCCGTCCGAGCTGGAGGGATATCCCGCGCCGACCGAAGGTTATAAGGACCACTATGGCAATTTCGTAAAGTATGACCCCTCAAGGAGAGAATTGCCTGAAAGTCTGCCGCGGCAGGGGCTCCCGCCTGTGTTACCCTATGATAAGGTCAGTGCTCCTCTCTTTCCTTCGATTTTTTTTCACACATCTGTCTTTTGTCGCAACAGTTCGTAACCTACGTGTACTTGTGATACACGCCCTTGCGGACGGAACTCGCTCCTTCAAGTTTGGCAGCTTTGATCTAAGTGGTTCAAATTTCGAAATTTCGTTCCCTGCTTTCACTCCCACTCTGCTTTTACCTACTTTCTCTTACGTTCTTGTTATCTCCCCTGGCATTCATCCACTGGAGAGGCGATCTTCCTTCGACATCCATCCTATATGTAGCTATTCTCGTATTCCACGTCTTATGCGTCCCCTTTGCGTGAGGGACATCTGGGTTTCGTTCCATGGGAACTTACTTTTTTTCATCGATACGACCTATCTAATGTACATGTCACGGTCACAGTTTGATAGAAATGACAATAAGATAATATGCCGCGGGGTCAGAATCCGGAGAAGTACAAGTATAGGTAATCCCAATCCCGATAGTAAATACACGATGCGTAGCAGTCAGTCTAGTCGCACAAGCATAGGCAGAATACAGCATGTAGATACAGCCAAAAAACGAATAGAAAAAAAAGGAAGAAAAAAACAAACTAGAGACCGATACCACCGTGGTATTCTCGCATGTGGTCATAAATACCTTGACCTTCGGGGAATGTCTCGAGACAGACCCAACATGTGTGGGTGTGACATCGCGAGCAGGTCATGTGGTTACAACCCGCAGCATGCTCGATGGGTGCATGGCAACCTGGGCATTTCTTGACGTCGTGAACCCGCATCCACTCTTGGAACAGACGGTCCCCTCCGTCTTCGCGGTCCGCGCAGTCGACGCCTTCATGGTACTCAACGTGGCACGATGAGCATATGCGCGCAAGGCAAGATGGGCAGGATAACGGGAGGTTCCGAGGACCTGTGGGATACGCCTGCGGGCAGTCCGGCGTTGGGCAGTAGTGATATTCGCCGGGATGGGCCTGTACGTAAGCATGGAACGCCGCCAACGCGAGAGCATCGAAATCGGCAGGCGGGAGGACCTTGTGTGCTATCCACATAGGGATGAACTCGGTGCACCTGCCTTGATTGCCAAGGCAGCTTATGGGGAAGGACCGAGTCTCAGCCGCAGCAGTCAGGTACGAGACTAGACAAGCCTTGCACCATCTTTGGCCGCAGCTCAAAGATACTGGCGTCAAGGGGGGTTCCAGACATACAGGACAGTAATCATCGCCAAAGTCGCCCATATGGCGTGACTTCACTGTATGGACAACTCGTTGTACCTCTTCGTAAAGATCGTCGGGGCCTCGAACGAAAAGAGCATGTCCCTGAAAGTCGATGCGGATGTTTTCTTCTCCATGTCGCTGCTGCACTTCGGCGAGTTCGGGACTTGCGACAACGCCCATCATTTGCCCATCCAGTGGTATCATGTGTACCTTGTCCTGCCGACGTGAGGATAGCTTTGCGAGAATAGCTGCGGCAACTGATTGACGCCGTTCGACGGACCCTATGAGCCGAATGAATCTTCGGAACGAGTGAACTGATATCATCACGTCGGGATTGCTACCGCGCATTTCCTCCAGGAAATGGACGCCTGCCTTACAACGAAGGAAGTCATCCCAGACTTGTTGGCCGTTCTCTTTAACTATTTCGCCATCCACGATCTCCTTGAGCTCAACCCTGAGGCGGGCCAGCGTCTTGCTATCCTTGGCTTCCAGCCTTACAGCTGCCTCGCCCTCGCCGGGAGGAAGGATGTCGAGGTGTGCATCGCGGGAATGATCGAGAACCTTCTCTTGAAGGTGGAGTAAATCTCGTTCAACGAGATCAAACTTGGTGCGAGGTATACGTTCGAGGAAGGAAAGCACGCGAAATACGGAGATTTTCTCCATACTCAACGCACGCTGCTTCACCCGATGAAGTTCGCAAGCCGCGCGCGCGACGTCGGGAGATTCGAACTGGCACCACACACGAACAAAGCCGCTCTTGTAGGGAGGTGGGGCGACCTTGAAGCGGGTAATTTTGCCAAAACTCGCCAAAGTGTTACGAACCGCGGGAATACCGAACTCGCGAGCTTGGTAGTTCGGACGCTCCAACATCGTACCTCCTGACGGCCCGAACTTTTCCAAAAACTTTTGGTCGACTCCTGGAGGTAGTCCCGTGAAGCGAACGTTATAGTCGTCAATGAACGGTATACTTTGGTACATGCTCGCGGTAATCCAGTGGCCCCGCTCTGTGGTACCGTCGGCTTTGGATACAGCACTTTGGGCCGCTTCTAGGGTGCTATAGCCAGCATAACCCGCTTTACAGGGGACGGGCCAACGGACCTCAACACTATCGCGGAACATACGCTTTGTAATACGCTTGCTCATGGATAGCTGGGCAGAGATGCAGCGGTCGAAAGCATCATTGCCATCAAGACCGTTTACGGCGCGGACCGCCTCGTGGTAAGTTGCCATGCGCACGTTAACAGCCCTGGACGCGTCACCTCGTCTTTCATCACGAAACCGAACGTCCTGAGCCTCGCCGAAAGGAGCAACAAGCCTTTCGATTGCAGCGCGGTCCACAGTTATAGGAACGTCCTCGATGACAAACCAACGTGACTCGAATCCAGTGGTGATTTTTTCAACGGCAAAGCCGCTAGAGAAGATGACTTCGGTTGACTCCATCACCGAGAGGCTCATCTCGTCTGGTCGCGTATATTTGGGGGGCGGCGACTGCTCCTGCAAATTTGAAGGAAGGGAAACCTGCAAGGAAGGGTCTGTATGGACAAGGGGAACAACGGATGCAGGTCCTTGTAGCGAGTCACACTTGACAGCAGCTGCCCCTTTCGGGTGAAAGGACGTAGGAGCGGTCTGGTCCGATACAGACACGCGCATTGTAGTCGTCTGTGCTGCTGGAGGACCATATGAGTGCACGGTCTGGAGACCGTATGGATCGTCCTGAAAGCAATCAAAACAACGGGGTGAAATGATGCTTGTAGTAACCTACAATATTATACCCGTGGGTTTGGGGTGGAAAATTCTCCAGGTGGAGGAATTTGCAGGGATGGTGATAACACCGTCCATACAACCAGTCGAGGCAAATACGGGGGTCAGTCATTTGCTTGGGCGGCTTCGGAATGGGTGAAGGTGCTGTAGGTATGGGGTGCTGGATATTAGTTGTTGCCGAATGTGTGGCATGAACGGGTGGAATTCCAACAAGGGGCATATCAGCAATACTCTCAGAAACATGCAGAGGGGGGCTGGGAGTTTCAGGATAGTTTTGTCGCCATTCCTGTATCAAAGGGACGTCAGGGAATCTTTCGACAGCGGAAAAGAAAAAGAACTGTACTATTTCAGCCATTCTATCTGAGCTTGTCCGTTGTGGCCCCGGATGTCTAGGATTGTACACGATTGTATCCAAGGAAGGGCCCACGATGCCCTGTCTATTACAGATGGAAGTCTCGGGAAGCCGAACGACGTAGAGTGGGTCGGATGACTGCTGAGAAGGGGTAGGGCATTCAGTCTCTCTGTGGGACCGAACTCTGGGTAATCTGACCACTGGTGGTCCTTCAGTCACGTACACAGGAGCATCCTCGGCTGTCGTCGTGCCCTGGAGGAGAGGGTAAGCAAGGAAACACAGCTCAGTGTTGTTAAGAACGGCGCACAAGCTGGAAGTATTATGTAAGCTGACCATCGGAAAGTTGGGCAAAAACAACGCACCTTCCGGGGCAGAGAATTGTAAATCTGGTCAAAGTGAAGGTGCGCACGACGACAACCACCTCGTTCACGAATACCTTTGAGGAAGTTAAAACAAATGTCATCGGACGGTCGATCTGGCCTGCTCTTGCCCTGTTCCAATTAAGCTCGCCTGAGTATCCAGAAACATGTGGGCACGTACAGAGATGCGGCGAGTGAAAGATGAAGGGTTTATGGAACGAACTTCCGCAGGGCAGTCATCGCGCTTCAGAAGAAGGTCAAAGAGAATGCACTTGGAAAGCACGTAAGGTTGTGAACAGAATGGGTAAAATGAATCTGACCATGTTTCGGTGGGGCACATGTGCACGGAGACATTGCATGTCCTCACAGAAACCAAGATAGACGTAGTTCCTGCAGATAGTTCGAGGCTTTTGTCCATTGTTCGTTTGTGACGGACACGAGGCATGCTGAAAGTGCTGCGGGGTAAAGAAACGTTCAGACAAAGAGCCCTGATAGGGTGAGCGGACCTTCGGTAACCCCTGAAGTTGAGGAACGACCGAGGTGGAATGAATTTTGGATTGGTGATGCACAGTTGCAGGTCGGCTATATACAAGATGAGAGGACATTGGAACAGAGTATGGATGGCTTGTGGGAAGAAAGAGGATGGGAGAAAACAAGAGTGCTCGCCAGGAGACGAGAATGAAGAAGAGAAAGGAGGATGGTCGTAAGGACAAGTCACAAAATGATGAAAGAAGATCAGAAACTCTGCGCTTTGTCGCAATACTAATTACGTAACCAACACTTCCGAATATCGGGCGGTTTTCCCACACCAATAATAACGAAGCACTGTGCAAGGCTAAGCACCTTACCTACCCACCTAACCAGCTGCCCCAGCTGCCCCAACTACCCCGTGTCCCTGACAATCGCGAGGAATTCTTTACATACCAGGACGCTGTCAACCACGAAAGTCCAACGGGACCAAACACACCTGGTGGCCAATCCTCCCGCAAAGCAGAGACATACAAGTCGATTGGATAAACAATAAGGGGTGTTTCCACCATCACACGTCTAACCACAACCACATCATCAAGGCCAGCTGACTTGCACCAACTGATAACTCATTGCCACATCTACCCCGCCGGCCACGGCGTTTGGCGACACATTGGCCGAACTCATTGCACCCGAGAAGACACCAGTCGGTTCTGGAAGCCTCATGGCTGTGCTGCTTCCGTTCGCGTAAACCCAGCGCGACGACGGTGATGCAGTTGGGGCAGGCCCACCGGTCGTGTAAGCGCGAACATAGTTGATCTCGAAGTATGCATCGTCATACTTGGGCGAGCCCGGTCCGACCACGTTGTCACTATACTGTATGCGCGCCATGGTCAACAAATTGACAGTCACACCCAACATGGGACCCACGCAGCGGCCTGTCGGCCCTGAATTGGCGCACTGAGGATCATACTCGGATGGAACACCGGCCCTAGGAAACAATGCCTCGTGAATGTCAAACATCGCGGGGTTCAAAATGCGACAAACCAAATGCCACATAGAGTGATGTCAAAGACCAATTGCTGTGCGGTGAAGAAGCGAGGAATATCGCAGAAAGGCGCCGGGTAGCTCGCGGATGGTGGACCCCAGTCTGAAATGTCGATCGATGACGTCGAAGTGGCCTCTAGGATCGACCGAGGCAGATCTGCACGCTGTGGTGCCATGTTAACTCTGCAACACACGCGTGATGTCTCACCATAGATCAAAGCGGATGCGTACACTCCAGAACCAGATGCTACAATGACCATGAAACGTTATCAGTGGAGAAAATGTACAAAGCTTATCAACACACAAAATGCCAGCTACGTCGAATTGGGTGGCCCAAACCCCTCCGCCAGCAGTAGCAAAGCCTTCACCGTAGCTGTTGGGGCTCGTCTCGGAAACGAAACATCCAGTCGGTTGCGAACAATCTGTCACGCCCGGAACACCGGTTTGTAGTACGCCTTGAGGCTGCGAACATCCTGGCAGCGTGTGCAGCGCATATCGACTGGCGCCCTGGGTTCGTCTCTGCACACTGCAACGTGGGAGTTGGGAAAGGCGAGAAGCATACCATGAGGTTGACGCCCTCGATTGTGTCGATCTCTCCGTTATCTGGCCATTGTGGCCCTTTGCTCCAAAATGCTGGCCATACCTAAGTGAAATCAATGAGTATCTTGCTCTGATGGAAAGGACCAATGTAGCGGTACCGAACATCCGTAAGGGAGATGTATCAAGTCTATAATCCAGAGGCTGCCGACTGCATACCAGTCTTGCGATGTGATTCGAACCTGATATAGTATTTAAATTTGCTGTAAAGTGGATCGTACCCAAGCGATGAAGGTCACGATTACCGAATTCCTCTTCTCGTTGAACGGAACATCGGTAACATTATCGACTTTGATGATGACACGACTGTGCTCATTGACATAGGCCAGATTCTCCCGGAAAGCCGAGGCGCGATCCAACCACCAGACATCGCCTATGAGGATAGGAGTGAGGGGGAAGAGAGTAGAATCAAAATTTGAGTGAGCACACCGAGGGTGAGATTATCCCAGCTCCCAAAGAAGTCCCAGCGGTCGAAAAATGTGGTACCTGAATAATCTCGTACCAGATCGTACGAGGTTGATGATGACAACAGGGACAAAAAACAGAGCAGGGTAGTAGTGAGCATTTGGGCAGCAAAAGAGCGAGATAAGATAAGATTGAAAGTAAAAGCTCCGAGAAAAAAAGAGCCGGGCTCAAGACGTGCTTTAATTTTACGAAAGACCCCAATGGGCTATTCACGAACAACAAACCTCATTTCCGATAAACGCCTCCCGTCTCCTTGATCAATTTTCTTTTCTATAATGGATCCGCCTCTTAACCCTCACATTCGCGACCCTTCGCCAGCAAGTTCGCCAGCTGTACGCGCGGCTAAAGACATTACATTTGGCAGTGTACGTCAAAAAAACTCATATTCATTTGGCCTCAACCTCAATGGCGCTACCTTGTAGGCGGCAGGGATTGTTTCGAAAGTCTTCGAGCACCCTTTCGATCTTACCAAAGTTCGTCTGCAAGCGCAGGTGCTCGACGCCACAGCACGTTTTCGTGGACCACTGGACTGTCTCGTCCTGACATTCAGAAGCGAGGGCATGCGAGGCCTATATCGTGTATGTCTGCCTTCTTTTTTCCGCTCAGGACGATGCTGCTCAACTCGCACTCTTTATTCTGATCAAATAGGGTCTACCCGCACCAATAGTGGGCGCCATGGCCGAAAACGCGATCTTGTTCTTCGCATATGGCGAGTTGCAGAACCTCATTCGACGACTCTCAAACGCACCCCTCGCGGAAAATCTTTCCCTCTCTCAACTGGCCTTCGCGGCTGCCGGCGCTGGCGCCATAACCAGCTTCTTTCTGTGCGTTTCCCTTTTCCACATCAGATGCCTTTGCCGTGTGCTCACGTTTGTACGAACAGGACGCCAATAGAGCTCGTAAAGTGCAAGATGCAGGTGCAGATGCTAGTCCCTCCACGAGCCTCATCTGTGAATGCGATGCCAGCTGCAGGGATCTCTCCCACTCTGGCCTCCCTACCTCCTCAGCGGAACCTCCCAGGACCGCTCGCCATTCTGCGTGATGCGATCCGCGCGGATGGCGTGCGTGGGCTCTGGTTGGGTCAGACTGGGACGCTCATCCGGGAGACCGGTGGCTCTGCCGCCTGGTTCGGCACCAAGGAGCTCATCTGCAAGCTCCTGCGCCGTGACGCGCCGACGCGCGAGCTCTGGGCGTGGGAGAGCGCGTTGAGCGGCGCGTGCGCTGGCGCCGCGTACAACCTCGCGTTCTTCCCTGCTGATACGATCAAGAGCACAATGCAGACTGAGGCGGAGCTCCGCCCGGTATCTGCGGGGACCACGGGCCAGAGATCGTTTGCGACTATCGCGAGGGAGCTGTATCGTGCGCGGGGGCTGCGAGGGCTGTACGCCGGATGCGGCATTACGGTTGCTCGGTCGGTGCCCAGTAGCGCGATGATATTCTTGATATACGACGGGTTGAAGACACGATTTGCGTAGAGCATTCCCTCACTGTTCAGGATCCTTTTCTTTGCCGCACACATATAGAATGTCGAACAAATCCCATAATATCGGATCAATTGTTTTATAGTCTATTGTATATACCGAAGTAACAATGAGTCGAGGGTAATAGTGTGGTGCATAATAAATTATAATGCCTCCTGGAGGGCGTGGTGACGGTCACACGGTAGAAGCGGCACAAGGCCAAGACCGCAGAGCGCTCGCGTCCCTCCTTCACTGTGTTCCTTTTAGCCAGAGACGCCTTTTTAGATGTCATTACTCTTTCGCCACCACAGCTTACGCGTACGCCTACGTCTATCCATTGCACAAACTATCACACGACCCTCCCCACTCCCGTCCTCATTGACAATTACAAATACACCACGACGCGCCTACGCCTCCAAAAAAGCAAAAGCAAAAGCAGCAGCAGAGCACAACCCAAAGGGCAGCAGCACGGATGAGAAAACGGAATCGAAGTTGATGATGCACGGCTCGAAGCGCGCTCGTGGTGCCCCCATCGCGACGACGTCCCTAACGCCCGGCTCGCAACAAACAATCACCAACCCCACCGCGCGAGAGGAGTTTGCGCGTGCGGACGCCAAGATGACCTCTTGCGTGGAGTGGATCCGGCGTGAAGTCTCACAACTCGAGGCCCGCGCCAGTGGTCGTGTCACGCCGCAGTTACTCGCGCCCGTGCGTCTCTCTGTCTCATCTGGACCTTCTAAGATATCTGCGTCAGAGGCGAAAAAGACGCGGCTAGAAGAGCTGGCCACTGTTGGCGTGCGCGACGGGTCGACCTTGATCGTGACTGTTTTCGATCCGCAGGTGAGTTGTGCTTCCCCCCCCCCAAAAAAAACTTTGAATATCGCGATGACCTTATGATATGGGAGAGTGTCCACTGACTGTGCGGATGATCCTTTTTTTTTTTTTTTGCTTCCAGTAGAATTTGAAGCATGTTCAAGACGCGTTATATGAAGCCAAGATACAGGGTGTCATCCCTCAACGGGTCGATGAACGCACCCTGAGGATACCAATCCCAAAGTGCGCGCCCCTTTTCGCACTCTCTACGCGATCTCTCTTCCTCATATTCATGCTTCCAGGCCGACAGTGGAGGCGCGTCTGGCTGCATATTCGAATGCATCAAAGCTGGCCGAGGATGCTCGCGTTCAAATTCGCCGCCAGCATCAGGCTAGCCTGAAAAGGGGCAAATATTTGCGGCACTCAACTGAATATCATGAGGTGAGTTCCTTCAAGAGCCTTTTTTTGTATCAAAATGAAATGAATACGTTTTTTTCACTTGGAGTTTCAAAAGCTGCAAGACCGCCGCACTGCTGAGGTGGATACGATCTTGGCACATATAAAGCGGAGCACTGGTGCAAGGTGAAATATTGACCTCATCTGTGAAATCACACGCGTGCAGCCGTGGACACTTCCCGCACGCACACTGCGTCGGCATGTCAACATTCATGTTGTGATTACAGAAAGAAAATAACAATTCATAACAGTATGTGAACCTGCTGTCATAACATATATCCGACTCAAGAGGCTATGGTATTCACAATATCATACGCCCCTCGGGTCATCAGCTTCAACGTGTATGATGTGAACCCCATCTCACTTGCTACCCGTGGGCAATTTATCCATCAGCACATCCATGATGCGGCCGCCGCCCGTCGCTCTCGCCTCGTTGGCTAGCAGAGACAGCGATGCAGGGGGTACCAACTGGCGCACCGCATCTGCAATCGCCCTGGCGAATTCGACTGGGTCTACGCCCAATGTATCTGCCAGTTCCTCGATGCGCCGTTCCACGTCGAGCTGCCTCCCCCCAGTGTGTCCATCGTAGCCTTGCGCGCCCCAATGAAAATGCCTCGAGAAGAATTGCCAGAGTGGATTGGAGTGGAGGGAGAAAGAAGTGGCGGAAAATGCGTTCGCCGAGGTGAACGTGTCTAACGCGACGATGGACGTTCGATAAGCATACCACGCTAGACAGACGAGGAGGATGCAGAGGAGGATGTGGACGAATGCGGTGAGCCGGATTTGTGCTAGCGGCTTCTGGACGTCCGAGCGAGTTCCTCGCTCTTCTTTCAACATAGGAGGCGGGAGGTCGTCCTTCCTCACGGCGTGCGATTCGGGCGAAACTTGCGAAAAAGGACGCTCTGGAGAAGCGCTCTGCTTGATTCGAGTGCTGCTGCGAGTTGACACCATATTGATTTTTTATATGGAGTGGAGTGGGAGAGTTGCGTCAAGTGTAGTACTTGTTTGCTGAGATGGGGATGAGCCACGAGAAAACGAGGACCTTTATCAATGGCCGAGAACCGCACCAGGAGGCTACAGTAAGGCAAAGAAATGAGGGAAAGGTGCAGTGTACGTGGCTTGATGCAGGCTGGAAACACGCGTGCTTAACGTGGGGTAAACGAGGTGTTATTCCTCTTATGACGTCATTTTATTACATAACACTAAGTGAACAAAGTCGCACTCTAGAAAGAAAGAATATCTCAGGCGAGAACAGCAGTAGAAGTACGAGAAAAGTCAATCATCAAGACGTCGCCCGCAGAGTCTGTCCGGGATACGAGAGAATTGAGACGATCTCCATCCGAATGGGCGACGGCGGGCCCAAGGTGTCACGGTTGTCCGACTCGGAGCGCCAACAGAAACGGACGCAGCAGCAGCTAAATTCTGTTTGCTTTCCAGACTTCCCTTGAAACTACACACGCAAGGACGGGAATACGCAGATCTTCGCCTTGGGAGGATCTTAGGAAGAAACCAGCGAAGCACGGATACAGTGGCAACAGCACAAGGCTATCGACGAATCATCCAAGCACACATGGACAACTGAAAAGGTGGCTTACCATAACAACAGAAGATGGCAGGTGCTGTAGAGCGGACCATAGTAACCTGATAACCGTAGATGCAACCAGGTGGAGAAGGGAAAATTGCTTCACTGTATGACGGTCAGTCGCGGTAGTACTGATGGGCGATGGAGACGATCATCCTCACAAGAGACAATAGCACTAGCCAAAGATAGAAAGTTTGAGGAGAACGAATAAAGGTTTGAGCCTATGGTCCTGTTGACCCTGGTGGCTGTAGCATTAATATCAACGAGAGCGCTCATTGCGGTCTCGTTCATCTGTTGTAAAGTCCCAATAAGCCCGTCAGTCACCCGAACGGCATTTGCTTGGGCGACATTCATCAGCATCACTTCATGAGCACTAGAATTCAATGCATGCGAGAGATGGTTGACACTTGTGGCAAGCCGTACAATCAACTGGACCACCTCTGCATGATCAACGTGACTAAGAAAGATCATGAAACGTTTACTCGCGTTCATGGAGGAAAGGAGACCCTGTTCTATAAGGGAGAAACGCTGCCACATTTTTTCCTGTGAGAGATGGTCAGTGCTCGTCAATGCCCACGACGAGCGCCTACTGAGGTGTCAAGAGTTTCGCTAAGCCGATCGTCGAGAAGTTGAAGTCCCGAGTTCAACTTCGCAGTAAACGAACTCTCGAATTCGGTAGTTAAAGACATTAATGTTCGCAAATGCTTTCCATGTAGGATTCAGCACATCGAAACATACAAAGTAAGTCCGTACCTCTGACAATGCCAGTGAGTGCTCCTCACTTTCCTGGAGTTGTATATCAAAAGCCTCCCTTTGAGGACGTATAACCTATAAAAGCATTTCAATTTGCACGTTCATGTGCTATTGAGATGCCACTGCAGGGAAAATGACCTGTTGCAGTTCATGAAGGACTCTTGCCGAGATATCAGTGTAGATCTTGTCGGCAAGCCCAGTGGACGCCTGGAGACTGTTAATGGAGCTCTGAAGGTCCTGTGGGAGCCAAAAACATTGGGTAGCCAGTCGTTGCAGAAGGTTGGCAGTCTCACCAAAAGTAACGATTGCCAATGCATCCGCGCTTCATCTTCTTTCTCTGTGCGTTGCATGAGATGCTGGATAAAGGCAATCTTCTCAATAGTAGCATTTCTGTAGGTCTCTAGCGCGAGGTCTCATAGATACGGATATCAGAGCGCACAAGCAGGACTATCGCTCCCGAGCTCCGCACCTTTCTCATTACCCCGCTGGTAAGCGAAGCACAGCTGCGCTATTCACAATGCAATCAGCAGAAAGGCAATTCTGAAAAGGAATCTGCATACGAATTTCACGCAGATACCCAGAATAACTGGCCCAGGACTGAGTACTCCTGGAAAGTGCTCTGTATGGCTGAGTAAAATAAATTAGACTCCTTGAAAAGTACACCCACTCTACACAGATCCCGTGAGGCGCACGATCACTCAGCCTGCCCTCTTCCATGAATACCTCGCACTCGAGGGGGATGGAATGAAATTCGGCGGTCCGTAGCTCACACAGAGTCATGGCGATCGCGGCTGTAGACGGACCTCCATGATGAGCGGCATATATGCGTGTAATGCGCGCATACCTTTTACCCTCTGATCGGCATCCGTGTCTATTTCGGCACATCTGACGCGTATACGGCCAGCAGCACGGCGAAAACAATCTGGCTTTCTCGTGTAGAGACCTGTAGTCTCGAGAGCTTCCCAGCAGACCTAATCAAAGGCAGAAGATACTTACTGTCCACAGAGCCAATGGTATCTTTATTTAGTCCGGTGTCTGTGTAAGATACTGAGTGGGTGGCCAGCTTTTCGAGACGAGAGGTGCGAACCGGGCACAAGGTCCCAAGGCCATGTGTGTTCTGCACCAGGGAATGATTCAGAAGGATCATGTCTGCGCCAGGAGAATGCAAGAGTACGGATGCTGATGGCCGATAGTGTGGTGAACACCGTAGTGAGCCGCATTTTGGACCAGTACTAGTGAGAGACTGGAAAGAGTCCTATGAATTAAATCACGTGCCAAGAGTTTTCCGATGTTCGCCGAAACTCGCTTTTCCTCTCATGACCCACATCCTTCAATTAATGATGAGTTTGTGAACGATCCTTCGGTAATGAGCGCTATAAACAAGTAGACATCCTGACAGCACCAAAGGAGATGCGATAAATGTGGATTAGGACTACTGATGTCCCAGCACCCGATATGCTCCGGTGTCCCAACCCACTCATTGATTTCTGTTACGCTGTATTTGATTCGATCAATTAGAACTGCGGAAGCGGCGGAACTCCTTCTTTGGTCGATCAACAAAGTCACGGTAGCATCGTGAGTTTCTTTGGTGATCCGCAGAAGCGCCGTTCTAACGCCGAAGTCGTTCCATTTACCTCGATACGCTTTCGTGGTGCGTGGTCGCCGAAAGAGCCATGGGCAACCTTTTCCTTCTGCAAAGCCACACTTCTGATCGTTGTCTGTCATGACGGAAGCAGACTGTGTCACCCGACCCGCAGGAAAACCGGCGATTCACTCAAGCGTGCACGCTGTAGTCTGAACGTCTAAGTTTGCTATTCAAAAGCTCACAGCTCCAAGTTGTCTCACCTCAACAAGACGGAGGATTTTATCAAGGAAAACGCATGTCGAGTGGATGATGGCAATACTGTACTGATCCGATGCATTGTAAGATTCGGCGCAAGTCGCAAAGGTCAGATTTCCGAAGTGCCTTCGTACCACCTGTGGATCCGGGCTCGTCATGTCTATCCCTTTGATCCTTTCCGGTCGTCTATGGTGTACCACATGTCTTCGTTATATTGATTACGGACAATCGTATTCCTAGTTGTGAATTAGCCAGCTGTTGAACTTGTCCTTCTATCAGCTTGTGACGAATCTACTAGGTGACAAAACGTGAGGCGTATATGAAGGACAGACGAGCTACGGTTACAGAAATTGGGATGCGAGTGCCAACAGAGCGAATGAGGCGTAACGACACAGACGAGGGTAGTCGATACCGAGAGAAGTATAAAAGTGAAATCACGGGTATCCAACATACATTAAGTCATACATCCAATGACATGTAGGGAAGGGCAGCGTAAAGGGTGGGGAAAGAAATGCTCATCGACGCTCCTCCGCACGGTGCTTGCGGTGGCTCGAAATTCCTGCAAGGGCACGAGCCTCCCATGGCCCTGGCCCCTCGCCATCGATCCAGTTGTCTGTGAGCGAGTCACGCTCAAAGTCTCCGTCTTTGTAACCGTAGCGCTTCTGGAGTAGTTTCAAAAGCGGATTGCGGAGGGCTGGGTCCATTCGAACACTCTCTCCTGGGTGGTAACTTCCGACGTCATGTCGTGAGAGGCTCTCCTCGAACAGGGCCTCCTCAAACGTACAACCACAGTTGAGGTGGCCGGGAGGAGCCATCCGAGGAGGATGGGCACGGCGTTCGCGGCGCGAGTCATGCCATGCACACAAAGCATTACCTGCACGGTTAAGCGAGCAGAAGAGCTTGATCCGTGCATCAGTACGAGCTTTCCATGACGCGGCAAACGAGGGGGAAGGGGGAAGTTGTGGCGCCGGCGTTGGCAGACCACTTATCGATGATGATGACGATGGGTACAAAGGCCCTGATGCGGGATTAGCAAGTTCATTTTCAAGCTCACGGATCCGTAGTCGAGCAGATTCATTGATGAGTTCTAGCTCCCGAACTTTGTTCCGCAAATATCGAAGCTCATCGTCATTAGAGCGGTGTGATCGATTACCCGCGGGTACGACGGTCGTGGGGGTGATGGGTATCGGACCACGACCAGAGGGGATGTGTGCCAGCTGTGGGATAACCAAGGGTGGTGCCGGGGTGGTGGCCCCACGTGTCTGGGGATAAGCATTGTAAGACTCTGAATACCCAGACGTCGGGAAGACAGGGGGGGATGAGTTAGGATTAGTGTAGCTAGACTGATTGTTGTCTGGATATTGCAAGTATGACATTGACGGGCTATTTGAGGTGAGTGACCCAGAGGGGGATGAGATGTTCTGAAAGGATAGGGCATTGGAATGATCGTCGAAGCTCGCAGCTTGTATAGTCGGCTGTCCCGTGACATCGGCACTTGTTTGAGACCAAACCATACCGGACGCCACGTTGTAGGAATCTTGTCTTTGCTGAGAGCCGTCACTCGCGGATGAAGGGGAATTAGAACCCTCAGAATTGGAAGAAAGGTGAATATCTCCCATGGCTCCGCGAAGGCTCGAGGAAGCTATGCTGGACCCCGAAGACTGTGGTCGACTCTCTTCACCGAACGTTGGACGCCGCATAGGAAGCTGTTCAAGCGGAGTTACTATTATACACCCTTGTTTGTTAAGGGGAAAGGTCGTACCTGAATACCAGACCCGGCAAAATCATACGCCTGTTGCCTTTCAGCTTCTGCAATGGAAACATAAGCATCTGCCCTCAGACGGAAGGAATGTAACACTCGCCATTCTCTGTCTTGACCCACTGCTGAGAGTAGTTATGGCCCGACATTTTTACTCCGTTGCCACTGTACTTGTTGCGTATTCTTGTCTCGTGTGGAGTGGGAGAATATGGATGTTTGGACCGCCTGAGTTGCGAGCCGGTAGATGAATGACGACGAATGGAGGGAGAAGATGCGGCTGTAGTCGCGGGCTTGGAGGTGAAGGTGGAGGTGGAGGATGACGGTACGTAGAAGGCTTTGGAACCGGGTGGTTGTTCCAACTTCGCGTCGGGAGCACTGTCGGAGGAGGAGGGCCGCTCAGGCCAGTTAAAAGAGTCGTGAGTTTGCTCTTGCATCTGCGAAGTGGTGCAACAATTTAAGGCAAAAAGGAGCAAGGAACACAATTCGTGAGCTGAGTGTCTGCTGCCTGGGTGATGGTGGCCTAAAATGATTGATCAAAAGGTCTCGAGGGACTCAGATCCTGCATCCGTCCGCTGACCACCGAGATGTTTAATAAGAGTTGCAACAGGCTGTACGGATCCGTCATCATCATCTCGGACCAGCGGTAGATTAAGCGAGGCCGCGGCGAGGGGCAGAATGATCTACGTCTCCACAGTTAGAGTGTCTTGATGAGACAATAACCCTGACCTGGCCAATGACGCGCGCCACTTTTGCTCGAGCTGTGTGTGATCTATTGCTGAGTTATGATGCTGAGTTATGGCACTCCGACATCGGCGACCTGACCTAGCACAATTAGGAAATGTTTCTTGATGTGGTCGTTCGCTCATAAATGAGAAAATTGTGCCATCACTAGTCGTAATATTCGATCCGAATTGCCGGTCCTAGATCAGAAGCCAAGCTGCTCAGCAATCCATCAGTAGGCCAGGGGAAAGCCGACTCGGGTTCGGCGAGCGCCTGAACCTGGGAAACTGATCCACGACACGCTCGACCCGGTAACGACCGATCGAAAGTCAGTGTTTGCGATCGCTTCCGAACATACCCGTTTGGTTGGTGCTGGCTTGGTGTCTCCCGACGACTTGAGAGATTCAACATCTAGTCATGCATCCATCCCAAGTACATATCGGGAAAACTCGTGCCAGAAATGGCACTGCCCGTCGATATGGATCGGCTATCATCACACCCGCGCACTGCACAGAGCTCGGAGGACTCGGGTGAGGGTCATAGATGCAGTTAGTGACACCCTGATGCTGTTCACATATTCTTTGCCGAGAATAACGCTTCCCTGTGGTATCAATAATCTCCAGTCATGGTGAGCAGCTGCGATTTATCGTTTGGGGTCCCCCCTTTTTTTAGTGATCTTGAGAACCTTACCGCGACCGTAGGTGCACAAGAAGTACGTCTCAGAAAACTGTAGACGCACGGATGGTTCGATGTCGTCAATTTATCCAGCATCGAGAGGCGCGTGGACCAACTGACAAGGTCACGCACGCCGCCACCTCATTTACCCGGTCGAGACGGGTTCATCATCCCCAAATTTGCATAGGCCGTTTATCATTGACACTGGCTAAGTCAAGTGTGTTGGTTAATCTCCAAATGCCACTAGCACCTCAGCTTGGAAAGACAAAGATTCAAGCATCCGTCCGACAGACAACACTAGCGATATACCTGTCGAATGAATCGGGGATGCGTTGGGTTTGGCTTAGCTGGATCGAGAGCGGATGACATCTTTCCACTGCTTCGCTTTTGGAAGTCGCTCGCTGAAAATGCGTCATACTTCAGTACTTCAATGGCGAAACGTCACATAAATGTTGACATACTTACCGAACGTCTTGGGGGACATCCACCTCGCCAGTTGAAGGATCCAGTTTGACTATTCGAGTAATCTCAACGGCGGGTTTCCCCTGACATCTTTTTCATACAATAAGCCTGGAAATGACCTGAGTCTGTGCGCCCTCTACTTACAACATGAACAGGCGCGGAACAGGAAAGCAGTGGAATTGTTGACGTTCATATTTCCTTGCTTGGATCTCACAAGAGAATTGCAAAACCTCTGCAATCTGACATTCTTGCGACGACTCCGGAGACGCAAACATATTTGATGGTCGGCTCGCCAATGCAGTTGTGCTTGCAGTTGCAGTTGTGCTTGAATTGTGAATTTGATTGAATACAGTAATGGCTCGAGTCCATCAAGCCCCACTCGCGGCTCCGCCAGCCGACGTCACATGACTGACCCACTTCCAATCCAGAAACTTTTTTTTGCTTCCTGTCGCTTTATTTTTCTCCGCCTTTCTCCCCTCAGCCGTTGTCACGATACACCACGAATTGCCTGTCTACCGATGAGTTTCAAAGTTGCTGGTGTGTTTTAAACGCTACCCTGACAACTGTAAATATCGATGGGGCGTTTGCAGATATCTCACTGGCGGCATTTGGCCGCAAGGAATTACAGATCGCAGAGGTTTGTCGGGTTTCTATGGTTTTGTCCCCGCATCTCTAAGATTCGGTTGATAGAATGAGATGCCTGGCCTCATGTATATGCGAACTAAGGTTAGTCTCCTACAATACATGTTAGGACTACCAGTTGACCCTTCCACCTACATTAGTATGGACCGTCGCAACCGCTCAAGGGAGCACGGATTGCAGGCTGCCTTCATATGTAAGCAATGAGGAATATAACGTAAGCGGTAGATTTGACTATACGCCGACTAGGACTATACAGACTGCCGTCCTTATTGAAACTCTCGTTGCTCTCGGAGCGCAAGTCTCATGGTCATCCTGTGTATGTCTTGATGCGCCATCAGCAATGTGCCTTTACTCATATCTATTCAGAACATTTATTCTACTCAAGACCATGCAGCAGCCGCGTATGTAGATAATTCTCCAAGGAGTCTCACCCTTATTCATCTGAAACAGTATTGCCGCCACTGGCGTTCCCGTCTACGCGTGGAAGGGAGAGACCGAAGAGGAGTACTCGTGGTGTATTGAACAGACGCTCACTGCATTCCCCGGAAAACAGCCTCTGAACATGATCCTGGATGATGGAGGAGACCTCACGTCACTTGTTCACGAAAAATACTCTCAGTATTTGGCAGGTGAGCTAGTACCCCGCAATTATCGATACATATGTTCCCGTCTAACGAGTTAGGTATCCGTGGCTTGTCCGAGGAAACCACGACGGGTGTTCATCACCTATACAAGGCATTCCGCGAGGGAAGATTGAAAGTTCCAGCTATCAATGTCAATGACTCCGTCACCAAATCCAAGTTCGATAATTACTATGGTTGCCGCGAATCCCTGGTCGATGGTATTAAGCGTGCGACCGACGTCATGCTTGCTGGTAAGGTTGCCGTTGTTGCTGGCTTTGGTGATGTTGGTAAAGGCGTACGTCCTATTTGTCAACCCAATCTCTGTGTGTTCTAACCTATTCTTTTCTGATGTGTAGTGTGCGGAGTCTTTGCGTGCTTATGGTGCACGTGTCCTAATTACCGAAATTGACCCTATCAATGCGCTTCAGGCAGCGATGGCTGGCTATGAAGTTACGACTATGGAAGACGCAGCACCTCGCGCCAATGTCTTTGTAACTACTACTGGAAACAGGGACATCATTACTGGAAAGCACTTTGAAGTAATGCTCGAAGATGCTATTGTTAGCAAGTATGTTCTCAGTGTGATTGGATTGAGCTATTCTTGACACGCTCCTCGTAGCATCGGCCATTTCGATGTTGAGATCGATGTCGCCTGGCTGAAAGCAAATGCTAAGCAAGTGGTTAACGTTAAGCCTCAAGTTGATCGTTATACAATGGCCTCTGGTCGACACGTCATTCTCCTTGCAGATGGTCGTCTCGTCAACCTCGGGTGCGTATATTGGTCATATTCCATGACGATTTGTATTACTCAAGGGAATATAGCTGCGCCACTGGCCACCCTTCGTTTGTTATGTCGTGCTCCTTCACCAACCAGGTATTGGCCCAGATTGCCCTCTGGACGACTCCTGAGAAGTTCCCGCTTGGCGTACACATACTTCCCAAGGAGCTTGACGAAGAAGTCGCTCGTTCACACCTCACCAGCCTGAATGTCAAGCTCACTACACTGACCCCGGTCCAGTCAACATATCTTGATATCCCCGTGAATGGGCCGTACAAGGCATCCCACTATCGCTACTAGTCTTTCTACCAGGTTAGACCGCAATAGGTGCGGACCACCCGGACGGCCTCAACGTCGCCGTACTTGATGGAACTTATTACATTCTGTCGGCGTGATAGAACGTGGGCGAGTCTCAACACTCTCGGTTTGGCATTATGAGTGAAGCCAACCTGTGGAAATGGTGAGGGGGCCGGTCAGATGATTGGTGGATGCTGTATTGTTGCTGAACTGTATAGGGCCTCAACGAGCCCTCGGTCATTGCGTTGTGCACTATTTTACGGATCTGTAGATGAAAAATACATTGTAGAGATGCGAGATGCACCTTTAGGTCGGTTATGGTTCGCGATTCAATTCGTTCTTCCCTGGTTCGGATCAATTCTCATCACGTTCGACCATCGTGCCTGAAAACGGGTCGTGGAAGCAACACATAAAATCCTGCGGCCTATCGAGCAAATCTCCCACTCGAATCCTTTCTGAGAATGCGTTATTTCTTAGCTGTTTACCCATGAATATGCCAAGGAATCCGAGGCCCAGGAGCACAGCTTGGATTGGATTGTCCGGTACGGAAGTTCGTCGGAATCGCTTTTTTCCTTTCTTATCGTCATTTGATAATTCCGCTGACAACTCCCTTTTTTTCTATGATCCGTCTTCTCCCGCCTTTCGGAGTCCACGAACGGTCTCACCGTACCGCCGGTTTCTCTACGAACCGAAATCGATCGATGAATGCATCAACGAGGATCGCGGTTGCTTCTCTCATCTCGTGAATGCACGAATCATTATGCACTACCACCGGGACAAACTAAGGCTCCTATTAAGGCTCCCAATAAGTGACTTGACGACGACGAGTTCAGGCGGCTCAAAATTTTGCCCTTGCTTCCTCTCCTCTGATTCATCAGTTCATCATCGACACATCATGATTGCCTCTTGGTGGCCTTATGATAGATGCGAGCACGTGGCTCGTGTCATTACGTTGCTGAATTGACACAGGTCACTAAAAACTATTTGTCGGAGATGTTGCAAGTGATTAAGGTTTTATATTTGGATGGAGTGGAAGAACTTGGTGGTTCTCGAACCCACCCCGGCCTTCGCCGTGCGAACGAAACGGGTTGCTGTGCCAAGTGAATGCTCAATCAGACTAGTGCGTGTTACGAGGGTTCTAGGTTCTAAGTAGAGTACACAGGTCGTAGAAAAGTCAATCAATATGATCATCACCAACGCCGGACGACTCGGACTACTGTAGCTAAGCTAGGTGTCGGTTTTTGGTTTGTTTCCGAAACGATCGAGGGACGGACTCCAAGAAAAAATAATCCACGGAAAAGGGGCGGAGTTATTCGCCTTTCCGCCTTCGACCAACGACCAATCAAAAGCCATTCCATGAAACCCGAGGGGGGGTATTTTTGTCCCATGTTCCATGGGAATACACCTCGTCTTTTTTACTATACACAATAACACAGTAACGGTGAGGCACTACCCTCCTCCGCCATTACTTTTGTAGTTACCACTGACCTCCTCCGTGACGGCAATGTGTTTGGGGCGAAGATCGGGTGTCGAATGCATTTATTCATCTCCATACTACTGTAAACATGTTCACATTGGTTCGTGTCCGTCTTCTCGACCCGCACTAACGTACCACCCCTCCATTTTTTCCCCATTGTTTGGTGTCAGGGTAACCGTAGATTGAACGTTATCGAAAAACCTGTCACTCTTTGGCAAACTATGCTTCCCCGCGTGCGGTATCCTGAAGCCGCGCCACATCCGGTTCCTCCCGATGGTGTTTCTTTGCCGTTCGTACTTGACCGGGCCTCACCCACGCTGTTAGTCCCAGATGACAAGTGTGCGTAAGTTATCCGGGTAAGAAGCATCATGGTGCCCTAATTAGTGCAAGGATCTTGGATGGTTCTCCCGCCCGGCGGGCATGTGGCACATCATTTCTTTTCTACACAGTAGGATTGTTCTCACGGCTGCGCCATCGGAGGTCATATTGTCGGAGGTATGAGGCGTAGCATTGCCGTACAGAAATGTACGCTGGGTTCGGAACAGTTCTTGAGATTTTGTGCGTGTGGAGCTAGAACCGTGGCGCCACCTGAATTCGGTGTCATGCAATAAGTTGGAAAATTCGAGAAGCGAGAACAAAGGGGAACACTGACACTGATGCCGAACACATGCGACAAGTGCTTCACTCGCTCCCGTGAACGGGCGCGGTCCAGTGGTGAATTACGGCAAAATACGATACCGGGTGGTCATTATGTTGATGCCATGGTCAGGTGGCTGGGTACTGCATTGTAGTGCTAGTGGAGGTTGCCGCGTCCCAAGATATATGACTGATTGAACACAAGGGTGTGGGAGGAAAGGTGAGCTGTAACACAACTGGCACTGCCTTAGTATTTGGCAGTTTGACTGCAGTCGGACAAAAAGAAACGTGTCGATCGCCGTCAGCCACTGATGGTGAGAAGAGGCACCAATGGATGGCCTCAGGTCTAGAGCGTGGAATCAGGACATTGTGACATGAAGAGGAAGGTTTGCCTCCCCCTTTTTTGCTTTCCACATTGGACAAAGGTGTACAATAAAAAGGAAAATGTGGCACCCCGAGGACATGTCCTCGTTGTGACTAGGACTAGGGTGATTTATGTGTTTTATTACAGTACTTTCGAGATATTCGCACCTTTAGCTCGCTTATAGTAAGTTCAATGCGGCTGAAGCTGATAGACTGGATAATTTCATCGAGTCAAACGATGGAAACTTGACGTTATATGATATGACATATCAAGGGAGTACCAGGGGTTCCTTTCTTTCATCCTTCGAAAGAATTTGAACCTTGAGCATATGAAGTTGTACTTGAAACCCCCCCTCTCCACGTTCTCCGGCATGGCCGAGGCCACGTGGTACTTTAGAGGAAGTATGTTGTTCCAAACTTTTTGTATTCGACAGCTGACTACTAGCGCTGACCAGATGCGCATCGCCACCGTCAACCACGCGGGGGCTGAGGCGGGGAACGCCGATTAGATATTGTGGATGAGCCAGCTGTGTTGAATGGTATGAAGATGAGTTTGTCAAGAGCACTGCAATGGTCAGAGCAGCCAAGATGACAAGCCAGTGCAACGGCGGTGCGAGAGAGAGCAACGGGAATGGCCGAGATGCTGCTGACTGGGGCTTTACAGACGACAGAGGGTGAGTGTTCGTCTCCACCCCCGCCCCCCTTTTCCCTCCTCCTTCGTCTCGTCTCGTCTCTGCTCTCATTCACTGATTTTCATTCCGCAATCTTTTCTTCGTTCTCGGTTTTGCTGCCTCGATTCTCCCCCTCACACTCTCACGACAACTCGACTGGTTCCCACACTCCCAATCCATCTCTCTCCCTCGCTGTGCGAGCTCTACAGCTCGTCATCCCCGATCGCTCAACAAAAAGATCTATGGTCTCTCCTACTCCTGCAACCGCCCACCCTCCTGTCCTCTCATATGCGGAAAGTGCGAAGAAAGCACAGGGCGTCAGACATTCCTCCCAGCCCGCGCACAAACCCCTCTCCAATCCGCCTCGTCAGCCTCCAGCTCTACCCCCTGAGCCTAAAAGGCCCGCAAAACCCTCTTCATCCGTCGAGGTCGCACAGTTATCTCTTGCTGATCTCTCTCTTTCCGACGCATCCGCTGCTGTCGCCCCGGGCGCTAACGTACCATCACACACCTCGGCTAGTGAATCAACAACACATGACTTGAGCACTAGAGAAGTAACTCCCCACGGTTCTCCATCCGCTGGTTCTGTACCATCTCTGTCACCCTCTCACCCTCCCCCTGTAAAAGCGGCGCCGGCGCCAGTGCCGAATGTGTGGAATCAGAGGATTCAGCAAAGAGCTCAAGCGCGATCACAACCTCGTCCTTCTCAGTCTCATCCGCAAACTGCATCACCGCATGTCCCGCGTGCTGCATCTCCGTCTCGAGATTCATCTATCGCGTCGTCAGGCTCGCGGCAACCGGACTCGCAGGGTTCCGCTAGCGTACAGTCTACTCAGAGTCCGTCGTCGTCCAGTCTCAATGGCGCGTCGTCATCAACACCTGGGTCCAGTACGGACACAACCCCTTCATCGCGAAAGGAACTCCCTCCATCACCACAGCGCTCGTCTTTAGCCACTAATGTTGAGAGCTGGCCAGAAGTGGGGAAGAGCCACATACCTACGAACAAATCCCAGCGCGTTGGCAATGGGTACGCTACAGCGGCTGAGGGGAAGGATGCTGAGGAGAAGAATGTCGATGCACCCTCGTCAAGCCATCTGGGCACGCCGAGAAAAGGTGCGTTCTTTCTTCGCGTTCATTTTTTGAGGTCTACTTTCCCTCTCCCTGCGGTTTCGCCAGTTTTATGCTTATTTCCGATGATTGGTACTTACAATGTTCGACCTCCCTCTTGTTCTGTCGGTCATCTTCATAGGTGAGAAGACCAAGTGGATCGTGATACCGCCAGAGGAGCTTCAAGCAGCTGCTGATGCCATTAATCCCCCAAGACCGTATTCCCAATCCCGAAGTCACAGCGCCAAGAACAGCCAACCTCGTAGCACTGCTGCCTCCGCCTCAGGATCTACACAAAACTCTCAGGCTCCCAGCAAAGTTACCTCCGGTCGCACATCTGCTTCTCACTCTCGGGCTCATAGTCCGAACAGCATGGCTTCTAGTCCTCAGCATCTGGGTCGCAGCCGGCGGCTTCCCGTTCCCGTCGATGCCAGGGGTGACCACGCTCCTGAACAACCGCAACGGTCCTCTGAAGGAAATTCGCCTCCAGCACCTGTCGACGTGGCCGCCCCAGTCCCTTACGCCCAGATCAGCAGAGATGTGTATGGTTATGGTAACTTGCCAAACCAGACTTCAAATACTCAATCTTTCGTTCCACCACCACCGCCGCCGCCGACCCAACCTCATTACCCGCCTGCTTTACAAGTAAATCCAAATCACACGCAGCAACCATACGCGTCATCATCCGTCTCTCCTTACCCCCAACCTTATGCACACCATGCCCCATCAGAGAGATACGGTCCCGCTCCAGCACAACCTCTTCCCCCGGGCTGGGGACCTACGGATCATTATGTGTTTTCATATGGGTATCCACAATACGCCCAAGCACACCCAATCATGTATTGGCCTGGTAACCTACCTTTGGATTTGAGACAAGACGGGCGTGCAATGTATCCGACATATCCACCGGTACATCCACAGCAACAGGTTGCGCCACCCGGTCACGTATTGCAGGGTGATGACGACCCGCCAAAGGAGGGGGAGTCTACTACCCAACCTACACTACCTCCACCAACGATGATCTCTCGCCCACCGCCTCCGCAAGAGTCGGATGCAGTTGCTGGATATCGTGCCGTGGGACCAGTGTTGGATACTGGGTCTCATTTGGAGGAGGCACCGCGAGGGAGGCGTGATGTGATTTTCGGAAGTCTAGGGGCACATGGGGGAAACAAAAGCCCGAGTCCATCGCTGCCGTTGCCCTCCGTATCGCCGTTGCAGTTGGAGGGTCCATCAGGAAGTGAGAAGTTGGACCGCATGGCTATGACATTTTCGATCGGCTTCACTCCTGGGGAAGCCGGACCTTCGCATGTGCGCTCGAGAACGCGGTCCCAATCACGATTATTATGCGCGGAGAACACAACAGATGGGAAGGGTCCAGAACCTCATACAGGCACGGAGGTTAAAGTCATTGATCTCACCGATCCTGAAATAAAGTGGGAGTTTGGAACGGCGAATCGATCACAAGATGAGTCCACACAGGGCGACGAAAATAGACCGGGGCTGTTAGAGTCTCAATCACGGCCACTTGCTCCGGCACCACCACCAAAGCCTACTCTCGATGTCAGCAGCCTACTGTTTGGTGGCCCGCTACAGGGCTCCTCGTTACCCGTTGTGGCGGCGGAGCCACCAATAGCAGAGTTGCAACCCCCATATCCCCATGCACACCATCCCATACCGTATATGCTTCCACAACAACAAACCCATGTCCCGCCACGTTCCCCTGTGCAAGAGGAATTGCAGGCGCAAGCAGGTCCAGGCCCGTACCCGGTCCATCATCCCCCACCACCACAACCACTGTCGAGTGCCGGCGCTGATGGATTTGAGGTCAGGGACTATGGACTTGGTTTCGGGAGAACCGGTAGAACGGGACATGTTATGACGTCCCCGCGCGAGGAACGTTTTCCGCGAGAGCGTGAATGGGAACGGAGTCGTGAACCTGATCGGGAACACTACCCTTGGCGGCCCCGCCGTGGTTCCTACAGTGGTCACAACGAGCGTGGAGGATATGCGGGCCGTAGGCCACGAGGGAATGGATTTGGACGTGGCCCTGGCCGCGGACGATGGGGCATGTTCCGGCAGCAGCATCAGAGACAACAGCAGCAGCAGCAACAACAACAGCAGCAGCAGCAGCAAGCCCCACCTTTCACTGTGACACCACCGGCTCAGGCATTTCAACCCCTACAGCCATCCACGCCACCGCCGCGGGCGCCACCCGATGTGGGTCAGTATGTTGGCACAACAGTTCAACAGCCGCCTTACATGCCAGGGTTCGAGGGCTATCAAGCGCCTGGTCCGCTTTCGTATGCGTCTCAGAACGCAGGGGTGTCAGGTGCCACTGCAGGACACCCGTTACCGAGACCGCTGTCCAATCTTACGTTTCCACTAGACCCAACACGGTTCTATCTCCTCGGTCAACTAGAGTATTATCTGAGTGCGCAAAACTTGGTCTCAGATGTCTTCCTCAGAACAAGGGTAATGTTGCTTTTCACTCTTTGGGTGGTGACTGGATTTTGCTGACTGCGGGCATCTTCCGGTGCTGAGGATAGATGGACTCACGGGGCTGGATCCCGATTTCACTACTAGCATCGTTCAATCGGGCTCGTCAGTTAACGTCGGATCCTCAGCTGGTGCGCGATGTTTTGGCGCTGTCGCAGATTGTTGAAATACGGGACGATTGTGTACGAATGGGCGGGGGGGAATGGGCGCAGTTTGTACTTCCCGATGCACCGGTGAGCACCGTGGAAGGTACGAGTGGGATGAATGGGGGAGACGGGCGGGGAGGTACGGCGGGGGAAGAAGAAGATCATGTGGAGGAAGAAGGGGAGATTGAGGACGAGGACGAGGAGGAAGACATCGAGATTGTGATGGACCGGGAAGTGATTGGCCAACGTTGGATGGGACCGTCGTCGTCCTGAGCCTGTCAGTCAGACCTCTCGTTCTTTCTTGCGTTTGCTGAACGGACAAGGTTTAGGAGCGGCACTCCAAAATATATACAGGGGAAGAAAACAATTCAATATGTTGGCTATTTTGAGCTTCTTAGTGCGACGTGTGTACAAGCATCATTATCCATAGCAGTATTTTCTGTTCTTCTAGCACGATATACCTACTCTGGCGAGTCATTCTTACGTGTAAGCGTACCTTTACTTGATCTTGTCTCCCGACTTGATGTCGCCCCCCTTTGACCTGGTCGCACTCAGTCTTGATCCATGTCACCCAGCCAGAGACACCAAAAACAACGCCAGCGACAGCACATGCCGACCCCTCTTCCCCATAACCGCGACACACCTTCTATCGACCTCGAGGAGATCAGCTCTAACTGGCCACCAATAGCCGACTTCTCAAATGAGACTCCCGAACAACGTGCCCGGAGGTTGGAACACGAACGCGAAGCGAAACGCATCAACGATGAGATCGACGCTCAGATAGAAATCGAGAAATCCGAACGTCGAAAGCGTCGACCAGACATCAGAATCATCCTCCTCGGTTAGTCTCTGCTTGGTTCATCCCCCGCCGTCTTCTATTTTTACCAATATTTCACTTCCCCATCGCTTTCTCCCACCTCTCTCCATCTATTCTTTCTCCCTCCCCATATCATATCATACAGGCCAGGCCGAGTCAGGCAAGTCGACTATCCTGCGCAACTTTCAACTCAAATTTGCGCCGTCCGCTTTCCGCGCAGAGGCGGAAGCATGGCGAGCCGTCATCGACCTCAACCTCGTACGTTCCGTCACATTCCTGCTCAACCTCCTCGAGGAAAGTACCCCCGCCAGCCCTAGCATAAGCTCCAGCACTGTCGATGCCGCTGGTAGCAGAAGCAGCGACGTGGACATGAGCCCGACGTCACCAGGCACCAAAATTTTGCCACTGCGTCGACTGACAGATGACCTCCGCCGTTTACGTGTCAGCTTATCGCCCTTGCGGAATATAGAGGACACCCTTGCCCGCGTCATCTGTCCAGAACATTACCCGCGGCGCCTAGGCTGGGCGGGCAGCAGCAGCAAGAACGGCAATACCGCTAGTTCCTCGACGACGCTGCCTACTGAACGCGCGTTCGAGGTGAGCGTGCGCTCGGGTTCGCGATGGAAGACGTTCTTCAAGGGATCTGGTGCCGTCTCCAAGGCGAGAAGCCAAGGATATGAGGAAGCGCGAAATGCGCGCCGTGTGATCGAGGCCTGTCGAGAGGATATTGTCGCCCTTTGGAATCATCCTGCGGTTCGTGCGAGCCTCGCAGATCAGAGCGTTTCGCTCGAGTTTCAATCTGGATTGTGCGTGGCAAGTGACCTTGTTTTCGCCTGTGGTGATCATTGACATGACTTGATTCTCTCGCTCGCTCACTTTTTTTTTTTTTTTTCTATTTAATTATTTTGCAAATTCACGTATCCCTGCGTTTTACCTTACCTTTTTGTTGGACAGTTTCCTTGATGCGGTAGACCGGATTGCGGCACCAGGATACGAACCATCCCCAGGTAAGACAACTCCGCCCGCGCTCGATCACTCCCGCCCTACTTCATGACCGCACTAACACCACGATGCACATCTAGCTGATATTCTCAAGGCACGAATACAAACACTAGGGGTTGAGGAACATCCGCTGAGAGTGGAGACAGGCCTTCCTGGTGCGATACTACTTCGCGTGCCCAGAGCGCCCACATTGTTAACTTTTATTTTGTGTTCGAGAACAGGTGGCCCTTTAGCATGGGAGCACGGGCAGCTGTGGAGCATTATCGATGTCGGCGGTAGTCGGGCCTTGCGTGGTGGGTGATCTGGATATCGATGAGATCTCACCTTTCATGCTCGCTTACTGCATGTTTCATGACAGCGGCATGGCTGCCCTATTTCGATGACGGTGAGCATTCCGCTGGAAGTGCCCGGCGACACAGATACTAAAAATATGACGCTGGTTCGATAGTGAACATGCTCGTGTTTATTGCGCCTGTGTCGGCATTCAACCAGACATTAACCGAGGACCGCAGTGTAAATCGGCTGGTGTGTTGTTGTGTTTCTTGAGCGAGTACCATTCATGACTTGGTATGGTACGGGGACCCCAGTGGGATTCGTTCCTTTTGTGGAAGTCGCTATGCGTACACAAGTTGTTGAAAAAAGCGGGTTTCGTTTTGCTGCTTAACAAGAGCGACCTCCTGGATGCGAAGCTCCGGTCTGGAATCATGTTTCGAGACTTTGTAACGTCATACAGAGACCGACCGAACGAATCGGAGAACGTCTTGGATTGTAAGTGCTGACTTTCACACATTGCGTCGAACGTGCAGTGCAGTAGACTGATTCCTTTCGTCGTCGGTGGACAGATCTTAAAGGGAAATTTACTGCGATTTACAAACAGGATTCACAGAACAAGCTAGCGCTACACATTCACGTCACATGCGCTACCAATTCCGATTCAACGTCGGTTGTGCTTACCAGGAGTACGTGCACGAAATCACATTGTTGCGAATTGACTGTTGCTGACCGGAAGTGGGTTTTGATATAGTCCGAGAGGTGGTCTGTAGGGACAATTTCAAAAAGGCGAATTTGTTGTGAAGATTTTACTATGGAGCCGGGATTTTTTATGCGGTTGAGTAATGCTTTGAAACCAACCATACTACCGTGTACATTTACTTCCTGAATTCGAACGTTTGTCACTGTCTTGTTGTGAAACTTTCGCTCACCTGCTCAGTAGCTCGGAATCTAGGCGTGCCATTTATATTAGATCTAACTCCGACACGCCCGGGGACGGGAAGGGACATCGGGACATCGGTCCTTTCTATTGTATTCAAGAAAATCATGGAATTGGGCCAGAGATCGAAGAGTGAGGTTAATGAGGGGCGTATACCAATATAGTACAACTGCCGGGCAAAAGAAATGTCGGACCGACATCCATGCACGCCGCAAAGTGAAGAAGTAGATGGCACCGATGCAGTAACCATGAACTTTGCTTGGGATATGACATGATCCCGATGGTCTTTACATTCCACCTAAAAGCCAATACGGAGCGTGAGAATATTAGCCCCGCAGCTTACCCCAGCCCCAGGCGTCATCGTTGTTGCGAGCAACCACCCACCACCCACCACCTTCATCTTACTGAACGCACCGAAATAGCAAAAACATTTGAAAGCAATGACAATGGCGGTCCGAGGTTCAGACATTTGCCTTATCATCGTGCGTGTTATAACCCTATTTCATATACACAAAAAACCCCGCTTGCTCAACTCAATTTGGAACTAACGACTTTTCCCCAATCATTTGCAGGTCGCGATCATCTTTCCGCCAGCTGCGGCGTTTTTTATCGCCGGCTGTAGTTGTGACCTCTTGATCAACATCTGTCTCACCATGTAAGTGGTGGGAGAATAAAAAATAAAAATAAAAATATCGGGTTCATCGTTCCGCTGACCGACTCTTGATTATGATCAGTCTCGGATACATTCCCGGTCATATCGTGCGTATTCATAATCCTTTTTTTATATATTTCTTTCCCGTTTCAGATCATCCGAACGTTGACCCTTTTTTTTTCCAATTTGCAGCATGCCTTTTGGTTGATTTATCGCCGCATGAAGGCCGAAGAAGTTTACGGCAGAGGCAGATATTTCTGTGCGTTCCCTTTTCTTTTCTACTTCTCCTCTCGCTCCGTCTGTCCTTGTGCAATGTGCTTCTTTTTCTTATTGACGCTTCTTTTCATCGTAGATGTTGGTAATGGCACCTTTGAGCCCGGACCCAATGTCCTACCAATTGCTGCGCATCAGGCACCGTACCAACCAAATTACGGTGCCACAGCTGGGCCCTGAGGAGATAACTAGCGATCCGGCTGTTAGCTTATCAGGCTTGGCCCCTGCATTCTGTTTAGTCTAGTCTATATGCATACATCCGCCGTTCTGATTGTAACTCGAATTCCCAAATTGACTCTGCCAGTGTCTAGACAGAGTCTGGGTCTGTTTGAAAATTTGCGTCGTCAAAACACACGTAACCTACTCGCCCGTCGTCCTCAGTCAGGTGTACCCTCATCGCCTTCTATCTCCTCTCCATAGACTGGTCCTTCAGGAACCGGTGTCCCCTGGGCCATGTCTTCATCTGGTTTGAACTTTCTATCCTCTTTCGTGTTGGCTTGGCGGCCAGCGACCGTAAAATCTTCACTGAAAACGCGCAAGCTCAATGCGCTAAGGGTGCCTAGGTGTTAATATCTGTCCAAGAGCGCCGCCACTCGTGACATGCATACCTCTTGGCCTTTTTATCGAGCATAAGTGAGACAGACGAGGTGGATTTCCAAATAGGCAGAACGAGGTCATGTGTCAGCCTGCGTCAAACTTTCCTGGTTAGACATCCCGGTCGATCCAAGATAACAGGCAAGACGCACGAAGCCCCATCAACGTCACCGGCCTTGAATCGGACAACATGGCTTCCTTGGGCTAACACATACCTAGACAATCAGAGCCCAGAAGACGCTATGCACGAAGCGGAAAAAGGAAGTGCACACGCACGCCTGCTTCCAACAACGCGCTGGAACGCCTCTTCAAACGCAGCCAGCAATGGGTAGTATGTTTCCAGTAGACGGTGTAGGGTTGGTATATCCGTATCGATGATAGTCTCGGGTTTGATGTACGGTAGTACCACTGGTAAGCCGTCGCTCAACAGTCGAAACCGGGGTACACTCTCGGCAGCGTGGTCTCCATCACTCTCGCGGCGGCCGAATCCGCTCTCCTGCCGCATAAAAATCTTTGTACCCGCTGTCATGATACGTATGCGCTTGTAGTCGTTCGCTGACAAGACGGCGCGCACGAGATCGTTCGTGAGATAAAGAGAACGCGCTGGCTCACCCGCCGGGTTGCGCACGAGCAAGTTTGAAGAGGGGAAGTCGGGCGCTAAGGAGAACTGCTGTCTGCAGGAACCCCACGATTGAGCGTGTCTTCAGTGAGAGGGGAAGTAAAGATAGGGAAAGGACTTGCTTGCAGTTTTCGACAATTGGATCATTTGGTGATATGAATGTATATGGCATCTCTTTGAAGACATAGTCACCGGTTCCCGTCTGCTGCTGACTTTGTTTCTGAGTTTCGTCCTGTGATGCTGAAGCAGTCTCAACTAATGGAAGGGAGCCAGGGTCGGGGTCTATAGCAGTCAGTGCCGATCATGAATCCGCGCGAGAGAGCAAGAGAAGTACATTTGCTCGTTGAGGGCTCAGTTGCAGAGACATCGGGACGAGCTTTTTTTGCATTGGGTTCCTCTGCTTTCTCCTCGGCAATGCGTTTCCCGTCCCTAGTGCCAAAGATTGAGCATCTGCTGTGCTGCCTGAAGGAGATGCAACGTTTATACTTTGGCGCCGCCGTTGATGCCCTATGCTGCAATACGGCGATAAAAAAGCCCCCTGTATCCTGCAAATGCGGATATATGCGTGTGCTATCTTATATTAGGAGCCAAAAAAAAGCAAAACTTTCAATCCCAACCGAATGGACGCACCACCGTTTCAGGCCGAGGTCTTCTGCTGGCGGCCAATGACTCCGAGCAAGACGCGCTGCCCCCTTTCCACCAGGAAGCGAGGCGATGTAGTCGTCGTACGTCTCAAAGTATTTCAAGTCACGGCCGACCGTCGGAAGCCATTTCGTAAGGCCAGGGCGCCGGATGAGAGATGGGAGGCATCCGGATACCTCAAGCAACTCGAAGCCTAAATAGACATGTGGAATACTGGCTATGAACACGGTTGAAAGCATACCCGAGACTGTCCTGAGCGCCTCCGCGACCACGGCTTCGTTCTCTACCGGATTCAGAGAACAAGTCGAGTACACTATCTTACCTCCCCGACGCAACATGCGCATGGCACGCTGGAGGATACGGAGCTGAAGCCTAGTGGGGCAGTGTCTCGGTTTTCCCGTGCACTCAGTCGAGATTGATACGTACGAGTGCAAACCATTGCCATCCATAGCATTCCACTTTTTCCAGATACCGATATTCTTGCGAATTGTTCCATCTCCACTGCAAGGTACGTCGCATAAGATGCGATCAAAGAGGAGATGTCGACTGTTTCGTCCAGACGATTCTGCGGTGTTCTCGGGTGGAAGGGAAAGCGTAGGGAAGATAGATGCGTCAACGTTGGTGACCACGAACGCCGGGCTGGGAAGTCGTGCAGTCTGGTGTATGAGTACGTGGGTGCGCTTGTAGTCGTTATCGTTAGCTATCAGCAAGCCCCGAGGTATACTCGACTCGAGCAGGGACTGAGAAGAGTGCAGTGACTCAAGAAGCTGGGATGTCTGCGCGTGGGTGTGGGTCTTATGAAGCGGCAAATCTATGGCGACAAGCCAGAAGAAGCGTACTTTCGATCCTGGTGCGGCACACATGTCTAGAACAACATGATGCGGTTCCACATCAAGAAAAAGTGGAGGTAGCATAGACACAGCTTCTTGGCGAGTGATGTTTCCCTGACAAAAGGTATCAAGGCTGCTAGTCTCAGGAGACCAGACGGCGAGAAATACCACTTCTGTCTCGAAGACCAAGAAAGAATGAAATTTTTTGAATTCGGGTGATCTACGCAGGGCTTTCTTGGGTACATTAAGTTGCCAGGCGAGGCCATTGGGATACCTCATCGGCAGATAGTCGACGTGAAGAAGTGGCTTCAGTTCGAGCTGGTGCTTACCATGGCAGAGCTAGAGGGGCGGGAATGGGTTGATCTTCGAACACGACGCCAGTCAGGTGTGGGATGTAGGTTTTCTCGACCACAGAGGTGAGCACCGCTGCTGTCCTGTTGGAGACATTGGATCATTCGCGCCCAAGAAAGAACAACGGGTGGGGAAGAGCAGACGCACTCACGGCTGCCACAGATTCGAAAAGTCGATGGCAACGACTCTCTACAGATGTCCAAAAATCCACACCACTCATCATCGTCCATTGCGAGTTGCTTCCTGTAGTACGCCTCAAATTTCTCGTTCTTCATGTCAGACTTTTGGAGTAGGCCGTCGCGTTTGTCGTCGTCAGGATTCGGGGTGGTTCTACCTTTCTTACGGGGTCCTTTCTTCTGCGACACATACCGCTAATGAAAAGAATGAATTACGACTCAAACTCGAACGAACCTTTGAGCGGGTCATTTAGCCTGTGAGTTCCACAAAAGAAGGTATGTTTTTCTACCAGTGGACAGTCTCAGTCTTGTTCTCACGGTCATGTCTCTTCGAGCTCAGATTGACAACGCGTTTTACAGCGCTCTGGATCCTCAAAATCGACCATCTCATGGTCATGTTGATGCTCCAGGAGGCTTCCTTTTAGATGATGTTCCTGGCGGTTTCTTGCCTCCATCCCCCCCAGCCCCCGGACACGAAAGTGGACCAGAACGAGATGAACAGTCTTCGTACATACCCCTATCACGTATCCCCCATGCCCTTCAACTCCTAGACCTCCCACCAGATGACGAGGAAGTCATGTCTGTCTTTCGCAACGCGGCAACAGGCTGGGAAGATGACTCTTCCTCCCGGCAGACTGCACACAGACACAAGCGTGATCCCACAGCCACAAGTGAGGACAATGACGTGACTGAGGGACGTGTCAGTCTGAGGGATTGGAGAGCCGTATGTGCTGCTGTCATGGGTGAAGATGGAGATGACGAATACGACAGGGGAGGTAGCGCCATCGACGACGACGACGAGAATCTCGATGTCACAGGCGAAGACTCATCACTTGAACTGGACGAGTCCCCCGGCGGATCTTCGGATGAATATCGTATAACTGAAACCAGATCGCGGAAGCGGTCTCGCAAGTTTGCCGCAGCTGCCGGTGGGGGAGGGGCCACGGGCGCGAATCGGAAAACTCGTGCGAGAAAGACTCGATCTACAACCACGCGACGACGGTCCCCACTGTCTCCGAACACAAGCATGGAAATCACCCCCCGGCAACGCCGTGAGTGCTTGAAGGCGTTTTTGCTCTTCTTCCCTGGCGTGTCCGAAGAGGTGGCCCAGCGCAAGCGTCTCGGCGTGCGCGAGGTGAACGCTGCTGCTACCGCGCTGAAAGAGAAAATAAAGTCGGAAGAGGTTCGTCCGTTGACTTTCGGGCTCGGAGTGATGGTGAGGATGACTGTCCGCAGATAATTGAAATGCTCGAAGCTTTCTCGACTTCACCCGACAAGACTATGAGCCTCTCTGACTTCGAGAAGATGATGATTACTACTCGGCTTGCGTGATAAACGACTCTGAAGCATATATCCAGACCCCAGGCCCTCTTGTCCAATCTTTCCACCGCCAAAATGTCTTAGTGCTCCCCAAGCAGCATCATGAAGGAGGACAGATCATACTTTGTAATAGCCAGGTGATCACCGTGGACCAATACGTGTTCATGTTACAGAACTTTTAGTTGTTTAACAAGCTTTATCGGGTGGAATTTAGAGACTATGACTAGATAGTCGTACCAGGCCTTGGCCCTGCGGTCTCCCTAGAGGCCAACCATTCGTTAGCGCCCAACTGGCGCCCATCGGGTGCCCGCGGGTTTTTTCGGCACTCCACACTGTATCCTGATGCTGAGCGGAACTAAAACCTCAGTCCATTCTACTGTATAGACATCTGTAAGCTATTCGGGCGTCGTATAGCTAGAAACTCGGACAAACCCATGTTTTGGGCCCCACTGTCGACATGATCCTTCTGCGTTGTTCTGATCTCAGCGGCTTCTGCTTCAACGTGATAGGACTCCCCGGGCTAACAACGATATATGTGTTTGTGGATTTTTGTTGCCATTTGGGCAATACTCTTTCCCAAGTCATGGTTACTTGCTCTATCTATCGTAGTAGGTTCCTTTGGACCCGGTTGTCCTTCTGAACCCCAATGCATGGGCCAACTTTCGGACCGTATCCGAGTACTTTCCTAAACTTGAAGGCACCACCTGCATACCGGCAGAAGTTCTTGCAGCCCCACGAGTCAGAACTGGAGAAATTTCCTTAAAGAATTTTGTCGTGCTGTGCATATGGGGTTTACTTACGAATGCCGCAAAATGTCTCAGCACAGCGTCAGATAGTATTGGTAGGGCGATGTCCGTGTATCGGGAATGGGGGCGTCCAGGACCTCACTCGTCCAGCAAGCATCTCCGTAAGTTTAAGGTTCCTGCGAAAAACGCACCTTTTCATGAGGTACGCACCTACCTGGCAAGCAACTCTGGAGGGTTCTTTTTTCACATGACTCATATTGGTATGGATGTGCTTCGCCTTTCCAAAGAAAGTGTAGTTCCTTTTTTTCCGATCTCCTGATAGACGATATAGATGGATTTGTATGCACCGCAGTGGCTCGTGATATGTGTACAATACAGCGCGGGGGACTTTGAACTCGGAAACGTCTTCATATCATTTCGGGCGGCGTAGTGGGGGTTAATATGTGCCGTTGATGTTGGGGGTCCACTTTCCGAGGATCATCTTGGGATCAGTGGCTGGGCATCGCCTTAAGCTTGTGGTATTGCGCGTGGGTGCAGTGAAATGAGCGTTCTCTATCATCATGTTGACCCAGCGCTCGAAAGAAGCGGCCGATCGCCTCGAATGAGCTACCATATCATAGTACCTCGCCGATTGCACGTTTACAAGATCCCCTAGGCTCGCCCAAGTTGCGGGTTCCAAATAGTGGCCGTGCGTTACGTCACGGTATGACAATCATTGGCACAACTGAATGGCAAGGTCACCGGGCAAGTTGTGCCAAGTGATAGTCAAAAGAAACTGAGCTGAGGTCCGCACGCAGCGCCCGTGGTTGTACCCTATCTCAACTAGATCACCCACTTTTGAAGGTTCCCAATAAGGGTAGTGCTACAAGGTGTCGCAGCCGTCACTGCACTATGGTGCCTCGGTGCAGATACATCCTTGCAGGCGTTCGACCCTACCAACCTTGGCGTTCAACAACGTCCAAGTTTTACGCAACAGATGGCTCTACCCGTCTAGATATCAAGCTGCAGTGTTCTGCCGAGCACGTCCAAACTGTTATCCAAGAGTATGACAGCATGTGACCGGCGTGCAGGGCATTGTCTGATATCTGCCAGTCTGAAGGACGCTCTAGATAAATACACAAAAATGGGTGGATATTCAAGCTAGTATTCACAATGTCCATAAATCCATAAATCCACACATCCAACCCAGATACAAAAAAAACTTGATGTCCATAGACTTGGTGAAAGTGTCCAGAGTTCCGACGCTCAAGCAAGGGTAGCAAATCCAATGCGGCTATTGCCAACATCCCAAGCAGTATAAATGTTCTGAAGGAAGACATCTCCGAGAATCCATAATCCTCCTATATCATGGTCAAGTCAGCTTTCTTACGAAGGAAAGCGGCGAACCAACTCACCCGGCGTATCTGCTGCACTCGCACCAGCCAAACAAGTAGTGGAGCCTTGTGAGATAGGCTCGAGCTTGAATGAAGCAGGAGAAATGCTGACGTCCTTTCCCCCCACGTTTATAGAGATGGGGGTATTGAACGAGCAAGGGACTGAGATATCGAAGTTAGACTTATGTGAATGCGTGTCGATTGACTAGTGACACTGGAAAACGCACTAGTGTATGTGCCGTCTCCAACCGACTTTGAACCACTGATCGCCGCGAACAGTGTCGCAATGTTGGCAGAGTCGCCAATAATCATGGACGTTCCAGAGTCGAAGATCGCTGCTGTGTTCCCCAGAACGGATTTTCCATTCACAGAAGCGCTCTTGAATGACGCTTGCCAGAAACTCTATTTAATGGGTGGCGCATCAACACATGCAACAAATCAACACTTTTGAACCATCACAGACCTGGTTGGTCAAAGAAACCCAGGTGAAGTTGCCGGTGTAAAGCTTGCTATTTGTGCCACCAAGGAAGAGTTCAGAGCCATTTGGAGCCAACTTGATACCGAAGACTGGCGAGCTCACCACACCCCCCGAGATGAGACTTTGGAACACCGGGGGTGCGTTAAATGCCGATATGGATTGAAAAGCTAACCCCATCAGGCCATCTTCCGGTTCGGATGCAAAGCCCGACTCCTGGGTTGCAGCGCCCAGGGTCTGCGATTTGGCCTAGGTGCGGCATGTCAGCGTCAGGTGGTGAGAAGAAAGGTCGTTCTCCATACACTCAGGCCAGCAATACCGACAACATCAGTAAATTGCTCGCCAGTGACAGTGGATCCATCTCCGAAAGACAGTGTGAACGTCTTGGAGAGATCCTTCGCGGTCGAACTTGCCTTCGGGTCATATAGTTTGTGCCCTGAGCAGCTCGTTCCGCACGCCGACGAGGGTAAGAAGAGATCGCTACTTCCGGTATCCATCTGCACTGTATCATGCCGAGGGTCAGACAGCGGCTTCAAGTCAATCATATATGAAGGTCATACCAGTGAAATTCACGGCCGGTGTGCCAACAGAGATGGTGCCATACCACAACGCATTACTGAAGTCAGTCAACGGTACGGCACCAGTGGCACGTCTGGAAAGTGGATTATTTCCAGAAAGGGGATGTCGTTGGCCAGTATTCCTCTCGTATCTGGCAAATCCTTCTTGAATTTTCCTGTTAGTGATAGATAAGTCGCCATGACGATCAGAAAAGCTAGGGAGAACCTACGCGATAGAGCGCATGATCCCACTCTGCACTTTGGAGGTATCAACGACGCCATTCAGAGAGCTGCCGCGCTTAGTGATTGGGATAGCTATTCCGCGAGAAGCGGGCACCTTAGCCGGTGGGGCTGCTGCAGTGAGAAAGGAGAGTGAGGCAAGGACTAAGCCGAGGGAGAAGTACATCTCGAGGACTATGAATCGCTTTTTGGTCGGAACTTGAACTCCCCCACTGTTCAGCAGTGATGAGCCCTGAGAACTATAGAAGACACTTTTGGGGCTTTTATACTCGTAGAGGACATATTGTCAAGGGTATACGTAGTGGCGTACCACAAGCACGTGTGAGGATAGGAACTGCGCAGCTGCGCCGGGGTTGCGCCAGTGCCTCCAATTTAAAAGCTTGTTATCATTTCAATAGGTTCAGGGCATAATCAGGTGAGCCGGTATCATGACCGTCGAGCAAGATCTAAATGAAGCACGAGGGAAAACCTAAAAACCGAGTACCAGTAATTGTTAGAGTTGTGTATGCCACCACCACCACCGCCTTATGGTGATGAATGATGAGATGACCTGAGTATCCGAGCTACCCCTGGCTGGAAGGTACGCACTGGCATGGCGGGATCGCAGGTCGCATGGAGCAGTACAAACTGAAAGAGGATGAAATCTGCACTTCCGAACGAACAGGAACACGCAGCAGTCGTGTTTTCATCGGCGCTGAGCGCTGAGCGCTCACATCGATCAATGATTGACGCGCCAAGTGATTGATCAACGTCGAGACCTTTTCATCCACTAGTTTTTTTGGCGGATCCGGTGACACCTTGGCAGGAACGAGGCCACTGCCAGTGATCAACGGGCACTTCCCGGACCCGAAGGTGAGTAGTTGCCAGTAGCGAGCAGACCCGATGACCTCTGGCTTATCAATTACATCGGCCGTGGTGAGTACGTTACTTCCCATCTTGGCATGCGTGACCTCGAGCCTTTCCTTGACCCTCGTGGACCCTGTCATCCTTTTCTCCCTAGGAGACCCAGTCGCCGTGCCTGTAGCTTACACTCATAACATGGCCGTCGTTGAGGTTATCTTGGACCAACACCTGAGTATGCCACCGCGCAAGGAGCGCGACCTAGAAATTTTATCAGTATTACAGCCATGGTAACCGCCGCCCGCCGCGGGTCCCAAAGACTGTGACACCGCTCGATGCCAGTGATATCGTGGCCAATAAGATACTTTGTCTGCAAATAGATGTGAAGTGGGGCCTGAGCCGATGCCTTCCATGGTAGAGCTAGGGAAGAGCGATAGGTTGATCTTCGAACACAATCCCAGAGAGATGCAGGATGTAGGTTTCCTGGTTCGATCAAAGAGGTGAACACAGCTATGTCCTGATAGAGATTTTGGTCATTCCGTCGCGTCCAAGGGAAGGGGTTAGAGAAGCACACTCGTGGCTGCTACAGATTCGGAAAGTTGATGGCGACTCTGCAGGTTTTCAGAAATGTACACCACTCGTCATTATCCATCGCAGGAAGTTACAGGAAGTAGCATCTCTCACTCAGATTTTAGACGTCCGAGTCGTATTTGTCATCATCGGGACTGGTCCGAATCAACGGCCAAGACCCGGACAATTTCCTGCCTTGTGTACGCGTCACTTATGACAATTCCGAGTCAGTTGTGGCGGCAACTGCAACTTTGAACTGCAGGACGGCCGAGCAAGTCGCGATGCGCGCCATGGCGAAGCTGAGATCGGCACGCAGCCTGTAGTTGTATTTTCGACTGGACCCACTTTAAAGTGATTCCAACAAGTGTACTAGTAGCACGTTGTGAGCTACGCTTCTCAAGTCCTGTGTCGTGTCCTCAGTCGGGATATATCCTCCCGCGCATTCGGTTTTCAACATTTTATTTCCGCACAACAAATGGTTCTTCTGAGCTACAGCGTCCCGCCGAACACGACTGTCTATACTTGTCCATACTGTTGTTCAAGAGCATGTCACCGTAGTCCGAAGAGCGTTCCAGATAAATGAATTCGCAAAACGGTGGTGTTAAATAATCTGCGCGTCTGCGCGTTCAACTCAGATCAAACTCCAACGTGATGTGCATGGACTTCTTGAAAGCCTCCAGAGTCCTGACGCTCAAGCGAGGGTAGCAAATCCAATGCGCCTACCACCAACATCCCAAGCAGTATAAACGTTCCGAAGGAAGACGTCTCCGAGAATCCAGAACTCTATATCATGGCCAAGTCAGCTTTCTTACGAAGGAAAGCGGCGAACCAACTCACTCGCATTTGCAGTTGCAGCCGGAGCACCCGCACCAGCCAAACAAGTAGTGGAACCTTGCGAGATAGGTCCGAGATTGAATGAAGCAGGAGAAATGCTGACTGCTTTACCCCCCACGTTTATAGAGATGGGAGTGTTGAACGTGCAAGGGACTGAGATATTGAAGTTATGTGAATACGTGTCGATTTACCAGTGACACTGGAAAACGCACTAGTGTACGCGCCGTCTCCAACCCGTGGTGCTGGCTTTGAACCACTGATCGCCGCGAACAGTGTCGCAATGCTGGCAGAGTCGCCAAGAATCTTGGCCGTCCCGGTGTCGAAGACCGCTGCCGTGTTTCCCAGAACGGATTTTCCGTTCACAGAAACGCTATTGAATGACGCTTGCCAGAAACTCTATTTAATGGATAACGCATCAACACTTGCAACAAATCAACACTTTTGAACCATCACAGACCTGCATGATCAAAGGAACCCAGGTGAAGTCGCCGGTATAAAGCTTGCTATTTGTGCCACCGAGGAAGAGTTCAGAGCCATTTGGAGCTAACTTAATACCAAAGACTGGCGAGCTCACCACACCCTCCGAGATGAGAGTTTGGAACACCGGGGGTGCATTATATTTCGATATGGATTGAAAAGCTAACCCCATCAGGCCATCTTCCGGTTCGGGTTGAAAGCCCGACACCTGGGTTAGAGCGCCCAGAGTCTGCGATTTGGCCTAGGTGCCGCGGTGCGGCATGTCAGCGTCGGGTAGTGAGAAGAAAGGTCGTTCTTCATACAGTCAGGCCAGCAATGCTGACAACATCAGTAAATTGCTCGCCTTTAGCAGTAGATCCATCTCCGAAACCCAGTGAGAAAGTCTTGGAGAGATCCTTCGCGGTCGAACTTGCCTTCGGGTTATATAGCTTGTGCCCTTGGCAGCTCGCCCCGCACATCGACGAGGGTAAGAAGAGATCGCTACTTCCGGTATCCATCTGCACTGTGTCATGCCGAGGGTCAGACAGCGGCTTCGAGTCAATCATATATGAAGGTCATACCAGTGAAAGTCATGGCCGGTGTGCCAACAGAGATGGTGCCATACCACAACGCATTTTCGAAGTTAGTCAACGGTTCGTTGCCAGTGGCACGTCTGGAAAGTGGATTATTTCCAGAAAGGGGATGTCGTTGGCCAGTATTCCCCTCGTATCTGGTAAATCCTTCTTGAATTTTCCTGTTAGTGATAGATAAGTCACCATGGCGATCAGAAAAGCTAGGGAGAACCTACGCGATAGAGCGTATGATCCCACTCTGCACTTTGGAGGTATCAACGATGCCATTCAGAGAGCTGCCACGCTTAGTGATCGGGATAGCTATTCCGCGAGAAGCGGGCACCTTAGTCGGCGGGTATGCTGCAGTGAGAAAGGGGAGTAGAGCAAGGATTAAGCCGAGGGAGAAGTACATCTCGAGGACTATGAATCGCTGCTTGGTCGGAACCCACCCACTGTTCAGCAGTGATTATGAGCCCCAAGAAATATAGGAGACACTATTTATGCTGGGATATACACAGGTGTGGATGGCGTACCACGAGAATGTGTGAGGTTACTGAGGTACCACAAGCACGTGCAGTGTGAGGGCAGGGACTGCACCAGGGTGTGCCAGTGATCCCTCCAATTGAAAACAATGCCATCATTTCAATTTCCTGTGTTCAGGACAACCAGGTGAACAGGTACCGTGACCGTGACCATCGAGCAAGATCAAATTGAAGTGCGAGGGGAAAACTTAAGGCGGATCACCAGGAAGTGTTAGTGTTGTGCATTGCAGCACCTCCACCACCGCAGCCTTTATGGCGATGAATGATGAGGTCCCTGAGTGTCTCAGCTACCCCTGGACAAGGTGCGCACAATGGTGGTGTAGCGCGACGTCGCACGCTGGGGTGAGTTCGAGAGGGAAAGGATAGAAGGGAAAAGGGTCAGCATTCAACAAGGGGGCAGGATGTGTGTCGGCTCGTTTGTTCGCGCTAACACCCGGGACCCTCAGGCTGAAGAGGCTGAAAGACAGAACGGCACTGTACATACAAAAGCGAAATGAAGGAAAAGTAATCTATTGTAGAGTGTCCCATAACGAGGCTATATACCCGGGGACGAGGCAGTGACTGACGCAGTCGCCCATTTGCCCGACAGGTGACACCAAGAATGTATACTATAATAAACGATTGACAGAAGAGTGCTAAGTCGGAATAAGTAAGCATGAATTGTCCAGAAAGGTATGGTATTCAAGCAGCGCCCGAAGCGGTCCATATGAGCACAGCCCAGTCATCAGTAAACCTGCAAGAAACTTTTTTGGACTTGTGCAAGCTTGCACAACACTACCGGAAGCGGGTCAGCCGGATTCCGACGTACTATTTTGGGAAAATCTAGCGTTTCATGAAAATAACAGGGAATTGGAAACGGTTCTGAATTTCCCTGCATCAACCATGCCCTGTAGATAACATGGAAATTCCACAATCGCTGTTCGAGGTCAACGCGACAACTTCTACTGTTTTTGGCACATGCAAAGTCCCTACCACAGACATGGAAACAATCTTAACGCGACCACTGCCAAGTTAATTAAGTCCACACTCTTCTCTCTCCTGGCCTACCTGTCGCCTCAACAAGCAGAGCACGTCGGACTTTAAAAACAACTTGCCTCTTCCTCTTCTTGCCACGCTGGACACGTCAACCCTTGCCCACAGCCATCATCTGATATCCTTCGATTTTACCCCCGTCCATTTCCCTCTGATTCAAGACATGCCATGGCCGTCGCTCCTTCATTATCAAATCCAGCACCACTACCAACTTTTGTCAGTCAGTGCTTAGGAAAATCCGAAGAGTGATAGACATCATGAAGCCACGCCTGTATGCATGGAGACTTCTTTGTTATGTGAACTCCTGAAATCGACCATTGATGCACTTATAGACTTTTGAGGTACCTTGTTCGTATACAAGCCCGTGGTGTCCCTGTGCGCATACATGATATTTCGCTTCCCTTCAGGATGCTTATTTTTATCTTAGCTGTCATCGCCCTCACGAGGAAGATGCCTCCCAAACCCCCGAAGACAGTTTGGAGGCTATAAACCCGTCGGTATTAGAAGGCAACAATTCTGCTGGCAGGTCTGAGCTACTCAGTGTGATCGCCACAGATGGCGTTATGCTGATGTCCTCTACAGACAAGAAGTCCATCGACTCAATCATCTTCCTTATTATAAGCTGCATACACCTGGTTTAGACAGCCAAGTAAGCCTTTCTCTCTTTCCCCGAATGCTTTTTGGTTGATTTTGGTCTTTTCTATCTTAGCCTCACAATGATAGTGGAGATCGGATCAAGACGACTGGCCGGGTTTCCACTCTTCGACGGACCAAAGCAAACATATGCTCAGCCATATGCGGATACGACACCGCGAGCTCTTTATCGTTGACGAGGACTCTGGCCTCAGGTCTTCTTTGTCCCTACACATCGGTAGCCCTTCCCCTTGTTCTGCCACCGACCTTGATGTACACATCGAGCCTCTGTCCTCTTTCAATTGTGCTCACGCTTCCTACACCGACATCTCCTCATTTACCCATCTTTTTACCTGGGGTCCGTTTTACTATGGAGAAGTTCCACGATGCTGCCGAAGCTGCCACCCTGAAGATAAGACACTAACGCTCCGACAGTGCAATCAATGACCACCGCTGCTTTAATAGTCCATGGTATCTTTGATGTTTTTTACTGTGTACATCAATAGAATTTTCTGTTGTGAATTAAATTTGCCTACGAACCGTGATTTTGCGAGATATTCAATGAAGGTTTTCTTGTCAAGTAAGTCATTTTTCTCTGTAAGTGTGCCGGGAGTCTCTCAGAAACTGAGGATTACGCGTCAACGATTCCATGTATTGTGCACCGAATAAATGCCTTACAATCCGTTGAACTGGCACCCTGAGCCAGGGGTAATGTTGGCCGATAGTATGCTGGCCCCAAATGCTCACGCCACTTGATTTTCATTGTCCCACTATTAGGCAACATACACGAAATTTAAATGTATTGTCCATTGGGATTTTCCATGAGAAAATCATTGAAGTTCCCAGGTCACGTTTCCGGTAGTGACAAGCTTGTACAAGCAACAAAAGCTCAGAAAGTGCGAAAAGTGCCAAAGCAACCTAGATTTAGGCCATAAGCTCCTTTTGGCAATATTATCAAAAAGTAAAAAAGCCAGAAAAGTCATAAAAGTACCAGAATTAGGCTCATTTTGTGCTTACATCAGCAAGGGTCAATGCTGACTTTTTTACTTTTTTACTTATTTACTTGCATAAGTGAAAAAGTGAAAAAGTTTTTGTACAATTTACTGATGCACCTTACAGTGGCATCGCGGGTTGCATGGAACATTGGCCGCCATAGTAAGTACAAACTAAAGGAAGATGCAATCCGCGCTTCCGAACAGGAACGCGCATCACATCAGGAAACCTGACATTAACTTTTTAACTTTTTTTGTCTTTTTCAAACTTGCACAAGCTTGTAAAAGCTTGTGCAAGAAGTTTATGTCAGGTTTCCTGATGCAGACGTGTAACGACTCGTGTTTTTTATCGGCGCTGAGCGCTGACATTGATCGACGTCGGGTCCTTTTTCATCTACTAGTATTAATGGATCCAGTGACATTTTGGCAGGAACGAGACGGCTGCCAGTGGTCAGGTTGGTGGGCACTTCCCGGAGGCCAGTGAGTACAGTCGTATTTGTCATCACCGGGACTGGTCCGAGTCTTGATGACAGTGGCTCAGGCCATTGGGCAGCCACGGCCAGTCCTGCCTTGCGGCAACTGCAACTTTGAATTGCAGGATCTTCGTCTGGACCCACTTTTAATGATTTCTAGTAAGTGTGGCACGGTATACGCTCCTCGCGGAGCTACGCTTCTCAAGTTCTGTGTCGTGTCCTCAGTCGGGATATATCCTTCCGCGCATTCGGATTTCAACATCCCATTTCTGCACAACATATGCTTCTTCTGGTCTAGATATCGAGCTACAGCGTCCCTCTGAACACGACTATTCAACTATCCATGCTTGTCCATACTATTGTTCAAGAGCACGTGACCGTACTGGGCATCCTCTGCGTCGTCCAATCCCAGTCTGAAGTCAACCCAGATAACGTTGAAAGCTTCCAGAGTCCCGAGGCTCAAGCAAGGGTGGCAAATCCAATGCGGCCACCGCCAACATCCCAAGCGGTATAAACGTTCTGAAGGAAGACGTCTCCGAGAATCCAGAGTTCTATATCATGGCCAAGTCAGCTTTGTTACGAAGAAAGCCGGTGAACCAACTCACTAACAGCTGGATTTGCGAAAGCACCAGCCACACAAGTATTGGAGCCTTTCGAGATAGGTCCGAGATTGAATGAAGCAGGAGAAATGCTGACTGCTTTCCCCCCCACGTCTATAGAGATGGAGGTGTTGAATGTGCAAGGGACTGAGATATTGAAGTTATGTGAATACGTGTCGATTGACAAGTGACACTGGAGAACGCACTAGTGTACACGCCCTCTTCAAGCTGTGGTGCCGGCTGTGAACCATTGATCGCCGCGAACAATGTCGCAATGCTGGCAGGGTCGCCGACAATCCCGGTCGTTCCAGTGTCAAAGATCGCTACCGTGTTTCCCAGAACAGAATTTCCGTTCACGGAAATACTATTGAATGACGCTAGCCAAGCACTCTATTTGACGGATAGCGCATCAGCACTTGCAACAAATCAATGCATTTGAACCATCACAGACCTGGTTGGTCAAAGGAACCCAGGTGAAGTTGCCAGTATAAAGCTTGCTATTTGTGCCACCGAGGAAGAGTTCAGAGCCATTTGAAGCTAACTTAATACCGAAGACTGGCGAGGTCACCACACCCTGCGAGATGAGAGTTTGGAACACCGGAGATGCATTAAATCTTGATATAGATTGAAAAGCTAACCCCAGCAGGCCATCTGCCGGGATTTGGCTGAATGGAATTCCCGAAATCAGGTTTGCAGCGCCCAGAGTCTGCGATTTGGCCTAGGTGCGGCATGTCAGCTTCAGGCCGTGAGGAGAAAGGCGGTGCTTCGTACAGTCAGGCCAGCAATGCTGACAACATCAGTAAATTGCTCGCCTTTGACAGTGAGTCCACCTTCGAAAGACACTGAGAACGTCTTGTTGAGATCCTGCGCGGTCGAACTTGCACTCGAGTCATACAGATTGTGCCCTGAGCAGTTCGCTCCACACATCGGCGCGGGCAAGAAGAGATCGCTACTCCCAGTATCGAAGTCCACTGTATCGCCGAGGGTCAGACTCTGGTAGCGGCTTCGAATCAATCATATATGAAGGTCATACCAGTGAAATTCTTGGGTGGTGTGCCAACAGAGATGGTGCCAAACCACAACAGATCATTGTCATCGGTCAATGGTGCACTGCCAGTGGCACGTCCGGAAAGTGGGATACTTCCAGAATGGGGATGGGGTACGCCAGTATTCTTCTCGTATGTGACAAATCCTTCTTGAATTTTCCTGTTAGTAATAAATAAGTCACCAAGGCGATCAGCAAAATTAGGGAGAACCCACACGATAGAGGACCTGATCCCGCTCTGCAACTTGGAGATATCAACGACGCCACCCAGAGAGCTGCCACGCTTAGTGATCGGGACCGTGATCCCGCGAGAAGTGGGTGCCTTAGCCGGCGGGGCTGCTGTAGTGAGAAAGGGGAGTGAAGCAAGGATTAAGCCCAGGGAGAAGCGCATTTCGAGGAGGACTATGAGCGTCGGCGCTTGGTCGGAGCCCACTTTCAGCGGCGACTATGAGCCTAGAGAAATATAGGAGACCGTGACACTTTTGGGGTTTTTATATTCGTGGAGGACATATTGTCGAGGGTATACGCAAGTGTGATTGGCAATTTACCACGAGCACGTGTGAAGGCAGGCATTACGGCCAGGAGGACAGGTTTGCGCCCATGATGCCTCCAAGACTAAGACATGTCATTTCAACTTTCTGTGTTCAGTTGAACAGGTACCGTGAATTGAGCAAGATCAAACTGAAGCGCGATGGGAAAGCCGGAGGGCAAGAACCAGGAAGTGTTAGTGATGTGCATGCCACCACTTCTACCACCGCTGCCTTTATGGCGATTAATGATATGGTGACCCGAGTGTCCGAACTACCCTGGACAAGGTGCGCACTAGCATGGTGTCATGATGTCATCGAGGGTCACATGGAACATTGGCGGCCATAGTAAGTATAGACTAAAAGAGGACGCAATCCGCGCTTCCGAATACACGCACCAGTCGTGTTTTCATCGGCGCTGAGCGCTGAGATCCATCATTGGTTGATGCCGAGTGATTAATCAACGTCCTTTTTCATCTACTAGTATTGGTAGATCCAGTGATACCTTTGTTTGACGGCTTGAAAATGAGGCAGGAACGAGACAGCTGCCAGTGGTGTCGATAAGCGGAAAGGCGAGAACAAACGGGCGGATTGGTGGACACTTCCCAGACGAGGTGAGCAGCATTGCCAGGTAAACTTCTCCTGAGCGATCTGGGCAGCAGACCCAATGAGCTCTCGATCGTCAATGACATCGGCAATGGTGAGTACGTTACTTTCCATTTTGGCACAGATGACTACGAGCATGTTGTACCAGCAGTGCCGGCCCGGTTTGGCCTGAAAGCCGGAGCCGTCGTTCACGGCTTGGCTTTGGCTTGGCCCGGCCCAGGCCACAGCTTTCAACGGAATGAATGTTTTATTATGAGTGCCTTGGAGTGATGAGTAGTGTCGATCTTGTTTTTTCCCTTTACTAGCATCGTCACGTATTGCTGATCCAAGTGCAGGTGTGTTGCGTTTTCACATTCTTCTTGAACCAGCACACACCATCCTCGCCAAGGCCTGCTGGTGGTACTCCTGCGGTTGAGTGAACGTGTGGATAAGTGCAACTCCGATGGCAAATTTCCTGTCGCCCGATATGACCAAACATTGAGTTGACCATGCTTGATTTGAGAATGTCTCGTCCCACATACCGTACAAGAAGGGATGAAACTTCTCTCCGACCCTGATAAACCATATTTTGCTTCTTGCTTCCAGGTCCACGACATTTACATCAGGTTGATAAGTCGCTTGTCATGGATGTTACTGGTACGCATCTATCTCCCATCGCCATGTGAAGTAGTGTGCGGTGCATTTGCAGCCAAGTGAACGACTCATTTCGTGTTAAGTCAATGGTAACTTGGGATTACACCAGTTACAAATTCAATTCTCTGCTTTCAGCTGCAGAAAGACAACTAGACGAGGAGTGAGGTAAGGAGAATGGAAGCCGTTATAGTCAAACCCGAGCGGTTGCAGTGCCGCAGGCTAGCTCATGCCTCTTCAAACGTCGGACTGTCATAATGTCCTCGGTTGGTAAGATGGATAGCTTGCCCAGGCGTCCTTCTATGAAGGGAAGTGGTAAGGGTGAAGAAGAACGACCTACAGAGTCGTCTCTTCAACCTCCAAGTTGTTCCTGCAGCCACCTCATCACGCCGTCTTTGACGCTGCTCATTCTGTTTGTTGAACGCGTATCAGAAATCGGTTGTACCTCTCGCCAGCAACAGAAGAATATGTGGATTGTAGGAAATACACACACCACAATGCGGCTCTTCTCTCTCGCTGCCGTCTCAAAATCGCTCTCTCAAATACCTTTCGCAACCTTGAACCACAAAGCACAACCCTCTCACCCGCCTTGCTCCTCCATCTGTCGCATAGTGACCTCCTTTGGGCCTGTCACATCCGTGAACACTACTTTTGTCCTCAGATCTGTGCTTTTAGTGTTCCACTCCACTCGAAGCTGCTTGCTCGAAAGCTCGAACCAGAACAAATGGCGGCGTGCCTTGGTAGTTGATCATCGACAACCATCCAGATGAGCTCCGGGTATAAAACGTGTTGGTGAGCTCAATGTACAGTGAGCCATACCAAAGTTCTTCGATGAGTAGGCACGGGAGAGTGATCAGATTGTCATCTTTCGTGCCACCAGGAAGTGAGACTGTCCAATGTGGCATGGCTGACTTGCCTCAGGCTATGTTCCCGCGTGAGAAAAGGGTGTATTTTGGATGCGGGCACAAGAAAGCAGAGAAAACACTGGAAACTTACTTGAAAAGAAGCCTTTTCCGCACTATGACCCTCAAGCGTAATCCCCCGCGATATATCGGTGATGTTTTATGCAATAGTCGGAGCCTGAGGATGGTGGGAGACCTGCTCAACGATGAGTGTCGTCAGACCACATGCATTTGTATTTGGCCAGTAACCACGGAAAAGTCTGCAGGTATAATGCGGGGCTCAGGCACTCGATGACATACTCACTGGGTATGGGATTGAGGATCTGGTTAGTCTATGGGTCAATGGTCACTCAGTTAGCAAGACTCACTTCAAGTTCGTCTCTGAACCCATCATTTCGCCACAAGAGGTATATTGGCCCTTGAGTGTACTGATGAATCATTTGCGAACACGGTGGGCCCAACCTTCTTGTGATATTTTGGAAAAGGGCTCTGGATGCACACACAAGTAAGCTATACTACAAACAACGGGATATAATAAGAATAAAACAAAAATGTTTTACAAAGAGGCTGTGGTGCACCGGGAAACTCTGTGAGCGAAAGGAGAGAGAGAATGAAGGGTGGGACGGTGAACAAAGGGAGATAATCAGAAACGTTTGTGATGCTGCAGAGCGGATGAGGATGTTAAGAAGAAGGTGGGAAAGTGTGGGGCCCACGATTTGATGAACGTTGTCCAGGTTGATTTCTGAGACGTGGGGACGGCTGCCAAGAGGGAAACCTGGGCCGGAGAGGCGGGAAGAGTATGGTGATGAATATTAGACGACATTGGCCTGAGATGAAAAAAGAAAAAAAAGAAAAGCCAGATTTTCAAGCTAGGTCTGTATGGAACAAAAGCGACAGGGAAGCACAGCGGGTGTTGTCTAGAAGATAAAAATTAATCCGGGCTGTGGCCTATTTCGGCCTGGCTTTGGCCGGCTCCGGCCTCAGGCACATCACTGGACTCATGAATCCTGTTGTCCCTAGCAGACCCAGTGGCCGTGCCTGTAGTTTACACTCATAACATGGCCATCATTGACATTACCTTGGACTGACACCTGAGTATACTACCGCGCAGGGAGGCGACCTAGAAAATTTATCAGTATTACAGCCACGGTAAGTGCCGCCCTGACACGCGTCCCAAAGACTGTGACACCGCTAAATGCCAGTGTTATCATGCCCATTGGGATATCTCGTCGATAAGTAGCCGACGTGAAGTGGAGCCTGGCTCGTGAGCTGATGCTTTCCATGGCAGAGCTAGGGAAGGGGGATAGGTTGATGTTCGAACACAATGCCAGAGAGATGTAGGATGTAGGTTTTCTCGATCAAAGAGGTGAGCACAGTTGCCGTCCTGATAGAGATTTTGATCATTCCGTCGCGCCCAAGGGAGGGGGTTAGGTCCCGGGAAGAGCAGACATACTCGTGGCTGCCACTGTGACAGATTCACAAAGTTGATGGCAACTCTGCGGATATTCAGAAATGTACACCACTGGCACTCATCGTTATCCATTGCAAGCTACTTCCCGTAGAATTCTTCATGTCAGATTTTAGTTGTCCGAGTTGTATTTGTCAAGATTCTGTTGTGGCGGTAGCCATAACTTTGAATTGCAGGATCACCTAGCACTGGCACTGTCAAGTCCAAGTCGCGATGCGCGTGATGCTGAACTGAGATCGGCATGCAGCACCTATAGTTGTATCTTCGACTGGACCCACTTTTAAAGGTTTCCAATAAGTGTAGCACATCGTGAGCTACACTTCTCAATTCCTGTATCATGTCCTCAGTGGGGATATATACTTCCGCGCACTTGGTTTTCAACATCCCATTTCTTCACACATCTATAACCCTGCGGCAAACCTTTTCGGCTTGTATGGGCTCATATGAGCTCGTGTGAGCCCAAAAAGCCAGAAAAGTTCATAAGAAGTTCATAAAGTCCAAAAGCTGACAAGTGACCTACATTTTGCCAAAAGCTGCCTTTGGCTGCTGCAAAGAAAGTTGAAAGGCTGTAAAAGATGTGAAAGTGTAAAAAGTCCAAAAGCCAATAATGACTCCTTCCAGCAGACTGGAAGGTAATGGGGGTATCATGCACATGACTTGTCACTCTTATGTAATCTAACTTATGCAACTTTCACAGCTTTTTTACACTTTTACACTATTTTGTCATTCATCCAGCATGACCAAGTCCAGCTTTGTCACTTTTTAGCTTTTGAGCTCATCACAGCTTAAAAAAGCTGAAAAGTCAGAAAGGTTTTGGTACAATTTACCAATGCAACATATGGCTCTTCTAGTCTGGATATCAAGCTACACCATTCCGCCGAACACGACTGTCCATACTATTGTTCAAGAGCACATAACGTACCAGGCATCCTCTGCATCGTCCAGTTTGAAGAGTGTTCTCAGATAAATGAATTTGCAAAACAGTAGTGTTAATTGATCTGCGCGCCTGCGTGTCCCACCCAGATCAAACTCCAACGTGATGTACATGCACTTCTCGAATACCTCCAGACTTGGAGTCCCGACGCTCAGGCAAGGGTGGCAAATCCAATGCGGCTATTGCCAACATCCCAAGCGGTATAAACGTTCTGAAGGAAGACGTCTCCGAGAATCCAGAATCCTATATCATGGCCAAGTCAGCTTTGTTACGAAGAAAGCCGGTGAACCAACTTTTAACAGCTGGATTTGCGAAAGCACCAGCCACACAAGTATTGGAGCCTTTCGAGATAGGTCCGCGATTGAATGAAGCAGGAGAGATGCTGACTGCTTTCCCCCCCACGTCTATAGAGATGGAGGTGTTGAATGTGCAAGGGACTGAGATATTGAAGTTATGTGAATACGTGTCGATTGACAAGTGACACTGGAGAACGCACTAGTGTACACGCCCTCTTCAAGCTGTGGTGCCGGCTGTGAACCGTTGATCGCCGCGAACAATGTCGCAATGCCGGCAGGGTCGCCGATAATCCCGGTCGTTCCAGTGTCAAAGATCGCTACCGTGTTTCCCAGAACAGAATTTCCGTTCACGGAAATACTATTGAATGACGCTAGCCAAGCACTCTATTTGACGGATAGCGCATCAGCACTTGCAACAAATCAATGCATTTGAACCATCACAGACCTGGTTGGTCAAAGGAACCCAGGTGAAGTTGCCAGTATAAAGCTTGCTATTTGTGCCACCAAGGAAGAGTTCAGAGCCATTTGAGGCTAACTTAAACCCGAAGACTGGCGAGGTCACCACACCCTGCGAGATGAGAGTTTGAAACACCGGAGATGCATTAAATCTTGATATAGATTGAAAAGCTAACCCCAGCAGGCCATCTGCCGGGATTCGGCTGAATTGAAAGCCCGAAGTCTGGTTTGCAGCGCCCAGAGTCTGCGATTTAGCCTAGGTGCGGCATGTCAGCGTCAGGCCGTGAGGAGAAAGGCGGTGCTTCGTACAGTCAGGCCAGAAATGCTGACAACATCAGTAAATTGCTCGCCTTTGGCAGTGGATCCATCTCCGAAAGACAGTGAGAACGTCTTGTTGAGATCCTGCGCGGTCGAACTTGCACTCGGGTCATACAGATTGTGCCCTGAGCAGTTCACTCCACACATCGGCGTGGGCAAGAAGAGATCGCTACTCCCGGTATCGAAGTCCACTGTATCGCCGAGGGTCAGACTCTGGCAGCGGCTTCGAACCAATCATATAAGGTCATACCAGTGAAATTAATGGCCGGTGTGCCAACAGAGATGGTGCCAAACCACAACCGATCATTGACATCGGTCAATGGTGCACTGCCAGTGGCACGTCCGGAAAGTGGGATACTTCCAGAATGGGGATGGGGTACGCCAGTATTCTTCTCGTATGTGACAAATCCTTCTTGAATTTTCCTGTTAGTAATAAATAAGTCACCAAGGCGATCAGCAAAATTAGGGAGAACCCACACGATAGAGGACCTGATCCCGCTCTGCAACTTGGAGATATCAACGACGCCATCCAGAGAGCTGCCACGCTTAGTGATCGGGACCGCGATTCCGCGAGAAGTGGGTACCTTAGCCGGCGGGGCTGCTGTAGTGAGAAAGGGGAGTGAAGCAAGGATTAAGCTCAGGGAGAAGCGCATTTCGAGGAGGACTATGAGCGTCGGCGCTTGGTCGGAGCCCACTTTCAGCGGCGACTATGAGCCTTGAGAAATATAGGAGACCGTGACACTTTTGGGGTTTTTATATTCGTGGAGGACATATTGTCAAGGGTATACGCAAGTGTGATTGGCAATTTACCACGAGCACGTGTGAAGGCAGGCATTACGGCCAGGAGGACAGGTTTGCGCCCATGATGCCTCCAAGACTAAGACATGTCATTTCAACTTTCTGTGTTCAGTTGAGCAGGTACCGTGACCACTGAGCAAGATCAAACTGAAGCGCGATGGGAAAGCCGAAGGCCGAGAATCAGGAAGTGGTAGTGATGTGCATGCCACCACTTCTACCACCGCTGCCTTTATGGCGATGAATAATATTGTGACCCGAGTGTCCGAACTACCCTGGACAAGGTGCGCACTAGCATGGTGTCATGATGCCATCGAAGGTCGCATGGAACATTGGCGGCCATAGTAAGTATAGACTAAAAGAGGACGCAATCCGCGCTTCCGAATACACGCACCAGTCGTGTTTTCATCGGCGCTGAGCGCTGAGATCCATCATTGATTGATGCCGAGTGATTAATCAACGTCCTTTTTCATCTACTAGTATTGGTGGATCCAGTGATATCCTTGTTTGATGGCTGCCAGTAGTGCCAATAAGCGGAAAGGCGAGAACAAACGGGCGGATTGGTGGACACTTTCCAGACGAGGTGAGCAGCGTTGCCAGTGGCGAGCAGGCCTGCAGGACCACCTCGCGGGTGCACTTCTCCTGAGCGATCTGGGATTCTGGGTAGCAGACTCGATGAGCTCTCGATCGTCAATGACATCGGCCATGGTGAGTACGTTACTTTCCATTTTGGCACACGTCATACTGCGTGTTGTAGTGCCAGCAGTGTGCCGGCCTGGCTTGGCCTGAAAGCCGCGGCTTTGGCCCGGGGGAGTCTGACGGGGCTTCCACTTCCAAGCCAAAGCCATCATTCACACGGCTTGGCTTTGGCTTGGCCCGGCCCGGCCACGGCTTTCATCGGAATGAATGTTTATTACGAGTGATAAGAGCATCAGCCTGATGCTCTTATCACTCGTAATAAACATTCATTGAGAGCCTTGGAGTGATGAGTAGTGTCGACTCTTGTTTTTTCCCTTTACTAGTAAGTAGGTCATCACGTATTGCTGATCCAAGTGCAGGTGTGTTGCATTTTCACATTCTTCTTAAACCAGCACACACCATCCCTGCCAAGGCCTGCCTGGTGGTACTGCTGCAGTTGAGTGAACTTGTAGATAAGTGCAACGCCAATGGCAAATTTCCTGTTGCCTGATATGACCAAACATTGAGTTGACCATGCTTGATTTGAGAATGTCTTGTCCCACATACAAGAAAGGATGACCTAAGATGCTTGTCATGGATGTTACTGTCACTGGTATGTATCTATCTCCCACCACCATGTGAAGTAGTGTATAGAAGAGATGTGACAGCACTCAGTCTATTGCACAAGAAGACTAATGTATTAATAGTACCAATAGAAGAGATGCAACAGCACTGCATATAGGTAAGTAAAAGAGAAAGTAAAAATAGGGAAGGGTAACAAACTTCAGTCTATTGCACAAGAAGACTGAGGTGTATGGTAATGATTTGAGCATGTTTAAGTACTGAAGAAAAAGAGATTGTCCCAAGTGGATCAATGTGAGAAGAGGTTACAGTATCAAATGTACTGGAAGAATCTGCCAGGCCAATGAGTCCTTATCAAGAAAAGAAGTATACTGAAACCAGGCCAAGCTTCCAACTTCCAAATCTCACTTGTAGTGCAGTGAATGGGTTTGGGAAGTGTTGAGCGAGGTGAGCACAATGACAGGAATTGTTACCGCTGCTTAAACTGAACGATGCAAGGATCCAAGTCACACTCAGTGGACAACCCAATAGATGATGCCTAGGTCTAAAGGTTGCGTAAAGAAGGGACTCGCAGGCTTTTATGATGTCCAAGTGCCGTGATAAGACAGGTCGTATTCCAAGGAGGAGGGAATAGACAACAAATAAAGGGATCTGACTTGATAGGGGAAAGAACAGCTAGGATTCCCAGATAGACAAACAGGAGAATCGACTTGGGTTCCACAGACCGGAACCAAGCCACTATATATACTACAAGGAGACCAAATAGTGTACAAATGAATAGTAATCAAAGGAGCATAAAGGGTTGACATATGTGAACCAATAGATAGCGCAGTGAGAGGGATCAATAAGCAGGAAAGGATTATCGTCCAGTAACAAAGGGATCAATAAGCAAAGTGGAATAGAATGAACTAATCAAAGCATAGAACCAATAGTAACAAGACATCGTACCATGAGGCTATTGGAATGAGACTCAGTCGGTTGAGTAGAACGACTGTATTATTCAGTATCTAACCTATTGGAATGAGACTAAGGCAACGAGTGAGTGAATGGGTAAGTGTAAGTAGGAGCGGTAAGTACTGACCTCAGTCGGTTGAGTAGAACGACTGAGGGTCTCTAGCTGACGTATAGTAAGTATATATGGTTGAAAACGAATGACAGTAGG
>QFEZ01005552.1:0-43733 GCA_003316425.1 Russula lepida
GAGGACATCTTCTGGGACGGGATTTGTGAGGACTCGTGAGTATAAATCCCAGCCAGCAATTTTGCCGTCTACTGCTCTTAAGCTATCCGACTCGGGTTTCTTTCCTGAAGGTAAATCCCCCACTGGCCGCCTGTCAGTGCTTCTCCATCATGAGTTATACACTAAAAGATATCATGGCGGAGCATTCGTACCGCAGACGTCTCCACTCTAGATATCTTCAGTTGAGCTGCGACTCGTTCCTTTCCCCCCACAGCACTTTGTGGTTCCCCTGGTCTCCGTATTCATCGACTAAGGGGCCTCATCAGCGCATAGGTTTGGCGATCAGTTACAGGATTTTTTGTATATAAAGGCCATGTTTGTTACAATTTAACTGTGATCTACTCTACTGTTCTCGGAAAGTCAGGCTTCTGTCCGCGTGCTTGCCTTAGTTGCCTCGCTTCCAACTTATCTCATCAAGTCTAATGCGTCAGCCACTGGCATCACATCGACCTCCGCCCCGTACTATAAATATTTTCATCCTTTGTATCATAAGCTCTGACGTTCATCTACCGCTGGACTTTGAGTAGTCAGACTCCATATGCAGTTTTCACTCGTTTCAGATGACAATATTTTTAATTACCTGCATAAAGCGACCAGAAAATGGTGCATGGAATATGTAGGCCACTTTTCATAACGATTTGCCTGGGCCACGTGATAACATGCATTTTGAAAGGCTCAACAGATTCATTTTTGAGTCGGCTGAAATCCCAACCTGGCTGGTGGTTATATGGTTGTGGGTTTCGTGAGGGGCTGCGAAGCTGTCGGTAAGGCCCTTCAGGTGAGTTTGGCCGCAGCCAGACTCAAGTATATTAGGCATCAGAATCAGCCACAGGCCGGTGCTCGTGAAATGTGAATCGGGCCAACAGATCATTGGTCGTGTGAGTCGTCCTACCTCTTACCTTGTCGATGGCACGATGGCACGATGGCTGACCTTTGTCACAGCAACTCAGTGTCGCGTGTGATGAATGTCAACGGATGGCAAAGACCGCGCCAACACTTATTGTGGCTATCCTTCCAGAAAACGGCGCTGAAATCTACCAGGCCATTAAATAGTAACGGCCCATTATCCTCATCAATTGTGACTGATTTTAATCCCCTCACACCTTTTGTGCTATTTAGCTTCGGCGATGTCAAGGTAATTGCAATTCGAAGACGGCGCTTTTGGAAAACTGATTTTTCGCGCATTAGACAGGCATTGCAACCCAATGTATGAAAGCGACCAAGTGCTTGGGCCTTCAAGGCAAGGCAGTATTACGCGAACGTCACGCAGGCTTAAGTAAGCCACCTTGACCATTGCGAAGTTCCACCAGCCTGAGGTCAGCTGGTTCGTAAGCAAATGTCCCCAGATCAGATCCGGTCCTTGTCCCCTCATAATCGCGAAGAAAAAGTTCACAAGGGTTTAGGTGTATGTTCTGACTAGAATGTTTGCCTGAAATGCTGATAATGTGCTACAGGTGCTGCAATATGGGCAATCGCAATATCTCCACAGGTTTGGCCTGCATGTCCCAAACCCTCCTCGACTTTTGGAACTCGATGGCCGAATCGTCGGTCCACCAAGATTGAATTACCACCCAAAGTCTAAGCAGTCAAACTCCGTATGCAGTTTTCACTATTCTTAGATGACAATAATTTTAATTACCTGCATAAAGCGACCAGAAAATGGTGCATGGAATATGTAGGCCATTTTTCATGACGATTTGCCTGGGCCACGTGATGACATGCATTTTAAAGGCTCGACAGATTCATGTTTGAGTCCGCTGAAATCTCAAACTGGCTGGTAATCATATACGAGCGTTTTCAGCGCTTCAATCGGCAATCCGTCGATCAGATGGTTGTGGGTTTCGTGAAGGGCTGCGAAGCTGTTGGTAAGACCCTTCAGGCGAGTTTGGCCGCAGCCAGACTGAAGTCTATTAGGCATCAGGGTCAACCCCAAGCCGGTGCTCGTGAAATGGGAATCGGGCCAACAGATCATTGGTCGTGTGAGTCCTCTTACTTCTTACCTTGTCGATAGCTGACCTTTGTCACAGCAACTCAGTGCCGCGTGTGAGGAATGTCAACGAATGACAAAGGCCGCTCCAACACTTATTGTGGCCATCCTTCCAGAAAACGGCGGTGATATCTACCAGGCTATTAAATAGTAACGGCCTATTATCCTCATTATCTGTGACTGATTTTGATCCCCTGGCTCCTTCTGTGATATTTAGCTTTGGTGATGTCAAGGTAATTGTAATTCGACGACGGCGCTTTTGGAAAACTGATTTTTCGCGCATTAGACAGGCATTGCAACCCAATGTATGAAAGCGAGCAAGTGCTTCGAGGCAAAGCCGCAATATTACGCGAACATCACGCTCAAGTAGGCCACCTTGACCATATCACTGACATAAAGTTGTAAACCGCTGACTCGACAACGTCTCTGTCAGGGTCAACATGAAGCTCGGCGGTGTCAATGTTGTACCTGAATCCCGGGACGTTCCCTGGCTGACTGATCCCGCGAACCCTACCATGATCATGGGTACGCCTCTTACTGTATATCGCATGACTACACCCGCCCATGCTCCTCTCCTCAGGTGCAGTCCTGACTCACCCTCCCCCTGGATCGCGACGCGGACCCGGGGGCTATCCGTCAAACACTGCCCTCGTAGGAAGTGTCAATAGCAGTGGGACCAAGTATGTTCCAAGGATGGGGGTGCAAGACTCTCTGAAGGAGGTCATCGAGGACCTGGAGAACATGTGCGTGGTACGTATATCTACGCTACATCAGTCCAGGGATCATGATGACTGAGTGGACGTCAGCACGTATTTAAACAGTATAGGGACTCGATGGGCAAGTGGCCCAAACGCATTTTGTTCTATCGCGGTCAGTGATTCCAAGTTGTTATCCGATATGGCATCCCAACTTGACACATGTCACCCAAGATGGTGTCTCTGAGAGTGAATTTCAAGCAATTATCGACGAAGAGCTCCTCTCCATCCGAAGTGCGTCCCCTTGTGTCCTTTTTAATCTTGTATTTCTGCTCTTAATGATCTTCTCTGTCTCCTCACTACGCACCAACCACAGATGCATGCATGAGACTTGATCTCGACCTTGCCCCCACCATCACTTATATTGTCGTTGGGAAGTACCACAAAGTGGTCTTCTTCCCCACTTCCAGAGGTGACGGCGACCAGAAAGGGAACTGCCGCCCAGGCACGGTCATCGACTCCGACGTGGTTAACCCAGTAGAGTTTGACTATTATCTGTACGGCCACGCAGGCTTGCTTGGCACGAGCAAGCCTGCGCACTATAACGTTCTCTTTGACCAGAACAACCTTACGTGCGTTGTCTCACTGTGACTCTAGAGTACCGACACTAACAATGTTTCGCATTTTGTTTTGCCCTTCCTGTTGCATGTTGGTGTGCGCGTGAATGATGGTCGCGGTTACAGAGCTGACGGTATTCAATCTCTTTCATATGCTCTTTGCCACGTTTATGGTCGCTGCACCCGTTCCGTCTCGATCCCAGCTCCTGTATACCGTAAGTCCCCTTTCAGCGACCTTCTCATAAGCTCTCCCATTTATTCACGTTCGGATAAACTCAGACGCACACAACTTGTGCATGCGCGCGAAAAACCATCACGACCCGCAACGAGTCAATCACTTATACTCTTCTGACATGGCAGAAAGTGAATTTCAGAGTGGATCTCAGCAGGCTCATGAACGCGAACTTGAATTTCGAAGCACCTTCGAGCACCCTCATGAACGCCAAGCAAAAAGGATGTATTTCATTTGAGTTAGCTGTGGCAGTCCTCAGTGTTGAGGATCTCGCCATGAGCAGTAGAGTAGTCTTGTAGTAGCCTTGTAGTAGCCCTGGACTTCTCTCTGGTTGGTTCACCAATTAAAAGGGTACGCGAGTTGGGTTTGATACGAAAAGGAGTGATATCTTGTTCTTATGTTCTGTAGCTGTGTACGTTGTACGGTACCCATTACCTTTCGGCCAATAAACTGAGATGAAACGTTGTAATGGTATTGTAGGATACAAGAGTTAAAAAGGCCGAAAAGATGGGCAACCAATACATTCCTACGAGGTTCTAGGAATTTGTGAAGGAGAATTCGAACCACATTAAGACCCGGTACTGAAAAAGAGTTGATAATGTAAATTGACGGACTACTAAATGGAGGTACACATGCGCATACCGTATAATATTATTATACGGTTCAAGCAACGAGATTACACCCAGTCACCCATAAACATCTATCCATACATCCGAGTCTCCGACGATCCCCGTACTCAGGTCATAAAAACCTTCCCATGGTCCCATCGACACCACCGCTCACGCCAGTACCAACGTTAGGATCAGCGCCGTTGGTAGCACCAATACCCAACATGCTCGACAAGTACGTTTCCCAATCTTGCGTCCTTATATACATAGCAAGGCACCACCAACAATCAGCTTCGTCAAATGAAAGAAAGGGAGGAGGGGAGCACTGTCGACACCTGGGATCAACAATGCGTTCCTGGCAATGAGTGGTCTGTACGGTGTACGGTTTCTCGGCGTCGACACCTCCATCCGCACCCGCATCGGTATCCAGCAACGCGAGTTCTTCTCAGAGTGGATTTCAGCCGAGCACCGATTTCGGCACCAGTATCGCTGGTGCTAGTGGTGGCGTGTTCGACATGCAAGGGATAGAAATGGAATTTGGAGGTTATGGCGTGCCGATGGCGGACAATTGAAGGAAGCGATGTTGCGACAATTTTGCACCTGCGATATCGCAGGATGGACTCGGACAGATTGGCGTCGATCTGGATACGATGATGATGTGGTCGGTGATGCCATCAACCCTCGAGTGCGTATCCATCTACAGCTCCTGCAGACAACGGCGGCGTCCCCATGTTGGTGTTGTACATCGTCGGTGCTGCTGAAAAACCTGCCGATCTGGATACAGATAGTGGGGGGGTCTTAGGTCTTAAAGATGCGACAGCTGGCTGGGACGCAGGTAATGATTGGAGTGATTGGGTGGTCATGCCAAGCCCACTCGACCCACCCAAGCGGCACATACTAGTAACTCCCGCTATAGGGCCAGGGAATAAACAGGGTAGTACCGTTTTTACTGGGCGCAGGAGGAGCAGAATGACCAAATACGTTGGGCTGCACTTCTTGTTTTGTGGTTGTGGGAGGGACTTGAGAAGGCAGCTTGAAGGACACCGGCGCAGCATGATCATTAGGTGAGGTAAATAGCACTGGGCGAGGCGAGATGTCAGATGCCCGCGCCTTTTGTTTAAATGGCAGGTATGACGGAGAGCCCCCAGACGCTGACACGCTGAACGACGTGGATGATGAACTTGAGTCGGTGGTGTTGAAGGCGGCTGTGGGCTCTCATTGTCTGAGTCTTCGCGTTCGCGCTTGTTCGAAGGTGGACTTTCCGCAGGGATAGTGAGGTCACCAGCGGTTGTCAGGTCAGTGAGCGAGTCATTGCGGTGACATTAGTCAACATCTCTGGTCGTACCATCCTGGCTTCCGTGACACTTGACGTGGCATGCCCCATAAATTAGCTAGTAGCTACTGCGTCGAGTACCGTAAAAACAGAGGGACCAGTACGTATATATGTATCATATATTTACTATACAGCGCGTGTAGCATATGTCCCTACGTTCCCGTTTGTGCTTTTTATATACAGGGCATCGTATTACGGTAACATGAATGAATGATATACTGTATGTGTGTCTACGGTGCGCCAGAGTCTACTGGCAACATAGCTTCAGACGTGCGGTCCCTCACGCCTTTCAAAAACTTAACCAAGTCCGTTCCACCCGTCCCACGCAACAACCCAGACTCCGGTGGTGGTAGCGCCGCTCCTCCGGCAGTCTTAATCCCAACACCGTTCTGACCCGCGGCGCAGACTTCAACAGCGGCCACAGCGTCATCGGGGGCGGCGATAGCGGGAGTAGAAGTAGTAGTAACTTGAGTCCGAGGAGTCGGAGTGGTAGCGGAAGTGTGTGCGCTGCGATGCGATGGGCCGACGATATAGAGCGCTATGATTCGAAGGTGGGCATCGCGGAAGCGACGGAGTGAGTCCAAGGCAGCATTATAAGCTTCCGTGAGGGCCGCATCGCCCATCCGCGCTACTGCCGCGCGCAAGGGCCGTGGGGCTGCACCGATATGGCGGAGGAAATTACGGTGGTGGCGGGGCATGTAAGTGCGCATGCGAACTAGGAAGGGGGCTTTGGGCGGGGCGTGGACCGTAGAAGCGGTAGCGGTAGAGGTCGCTGCTGTTCCCGTCTCTGGAGTGGTTGAGGGTGTCATGGGGGGAGATGTAGCGGCGCGAGGATGTGCCAGATTAGATGATGTATGATCAACACCGAGAAAAGTGTCCAGGGCGTGTATGAGCGAGCTCTGCGCGGCGCTCGGACCGGATAGTTCCGTTGGGACGCGGAGTCCCATGCCGCCTTCGTCGTCGAGACCCTCGAAAGACCATTTCTTCGAGCCCGAGTCGGCACCATTGAACCAAGGCCTGATCATATTATAAAATACGTCGGGATCGCATCCGTCGCGGACAGCGAGGAGGAGTCTGGCGAGGTCGTCGAGGACGCGGACGAGACTGTGAAGATAGCGTGTGATGCGGCGGGCGGCGAGCGTATCTCCAACAAAGAGCTCGTCCATGATCGCGCGCATGATTTCGAGCGCGTCGACACCGCGGAGTTCGATGCGCGCACTGGCAAGGTAGAATTCTTCTTCGTCGCGCGTACCGGTAAACAAGGTGAGAGAGCGGAGATTGTCGAGGGCCGGGGTCGGTTCGGTGGAAGGCACTTTAAGCGCCCAGTTATAAAGCACGTCGTCCGAATAGGTAATCACAGGTGGTATTTGTAGCTGTACGCAGATCTGCAGAAGCGGCACGGTGATAGGCGCCGGGATCCGAATCTCGACTTCTGGCGGCAAGGAGTGGATATAGAAATGCATTATCCAAGCGAGTACATGATGTGATCGCCGCAAAAGCAACTCTGATTGGCACAGGTCAACAGTGGGCAACGTGGGTGACTGTTAAATATTTGTAATGTCGTTCGTTATTATAAATCCCAACGAAAAAGGGAGAAAAATGACGGACCTGTGCGACGCGAGCTCGCCACGATTCAGACCGAGCTTTTTCCTCATCTGTGATGTCAATTTTGTTTCCCAGTTGTAATCGATATGACTGCGCGTTATCAAGTAACTGCTCCCAAGGCTCCCACCGTGAGGGTAGTCTAGCAAGAGGCGGGCTGGGGGGCATAAATCCGGTACGGGTATCGACATCAAAGTCATGTGCGGCGAGAGTTGTGGTATCAGCGACACCAACAGGAGGGCCTACGAGGACATCCGGACGCGGTAAGGCGAGGAAATGACTTGATGGAAGGAGAGCCATGATGGGGGAAAGGTAGTGAAGGGGTGTAGCGGTAATTTATACGCGTATGAGCCGGCCGAACGAGTCAAACGAGAGATAGATGACGTATGGATATAGCAACTAGGGCGCTCGGGAAAGACAGTGAAACGCTTGAGCGGACTTGAAAGAGAAATCGAGAACTAGACCAGCTGCATGACCGATGGGTACTCGTGTGATCATCTCCCGGCCCGCCTTTCCGTTCGGGGGATGACTAACAGCCCAGCCCAGTCATCGGCCGAAATCGTGACGGAGCGGACAGTTTCGGCACTTGCTGCTCTAACGCGCTCCAATTTCGCTCCAATTTCCAATGGGGGGTCGAGGCCTATGTCTCCGTCTCCAGCTTCGTGGTGGTGGACAACTTTGAAAGTAAGGTTGCGCGCCGTGTGCGCGCGGTTTTGAATCAGGCTAACTCCTGTTGCCGTCAGGGAGGCGTTTCAGCCTTCGTGTACTAGTAGATGGTGGTCTCAGTCCGCGACCGAAAACACTGGGCAACTTGCAGATCCATCCATGAAACGACGAGTCAATTGTAATGATTGAACAACAGAACAGCGAGGGTCGCACAGGCATCGCGCCAGGGGGGAAGCGCCACTGTTTAAACGCGGACATTGAGGCTTGAATTGGTATATATAGTTAGAGTTGGTTATATTAAGGCTCACCAGCTCTCCCGTCGATTACAACATCCTAGATCGCTCGGTAGGATCCGGCGGTCGAGCACGAAAGCAGGGGAACGAGTTGGGATGACGACGGGACACGCTAAGACAGTAAGCACAATAATGGGGGCTGGCAGCTGGCAGTGACATGTCATGGCATGATAGAGGGACCGAGGCCGTTAGAGAGGTGGCAACAGCTATTGTGTAGCCATACACTGAAGATAATAAGTGGAGTGCATGACTTAATTGTCTTGACAGTTGTGGGCGCTTCTGAGGCTTCCCTTCTCGGCATCGAAGCCCGCCGTATGGCCCGTCCTTTTTGTCTTGCCTTCAGAACATGTTATTGTCTACCCTCAACACGCGACCCCACGTCCTCCTCACACATATCAGCGTCTACCCGAGACAAAAAAAATCCTAGACAAAAAAAAAACCTTGCATCGCGATGCTTCAGATTCATCTCTGGTAATCGCGCGGAAACCACTGCTCTCTTTTGTGTGTGCAAGACTGGTAGCAGTTGAAAAATCTGGGTGTGCCCTTACCTACGATCTCGAACATATAAATTAGTACGCAATGGCCCCCAGACGAGTCATCAACCGAAACTTTCGAGTCATCCCATTCTCCCAAGCTCTTTGCTACACATTTTTCAGATCAATCTCGCGCTATGACTACCTACTACGCCACCCCCGCTGCCGCCAACTATTACACCCCTCCGAGTCACAGCCACAGGCAAAGAGGTGTCCGTGTATGCGACACCTGTGGGTCGATCGAGCAGCCCACAATCAAATCGTTCCGTCTCTGTGGTGGTTGTGTACGTCACTCATTTGGCTTTTTTGTCCTCTGATGTGGATGTGAACACTAACTCAATGTTATCTGACGTCATGCAGATGACCACAAATTACTGCGTGAGTACTCCGCCTGCTGCTACCCCGCCTCAGCCGACCAAATTAATAATAAACTTTTGTTTTCTCTGACGTAGTCCCAAGAATGCCAGAAGAAGCACTGGCCATCTCACAAACAGATCTGCCAACACACGGTGGCCCAGGTGGCCACTACAAGGCAGCAGCCAATCAGCGCCGACTACCCGGACGAAAACATCGCCAAACTCCTCCGCCGCTTCACATCCCAGCACACCGCCCTCCTAGGCTGGGTAGGCTTCCAAGCTCTCCAACTTAAACGCGTCTCCTCCAACGTCCGCCAATCCGCCCTCCTCATCGAGCTCACCCCACGATCATCGAGCGACCCCCATCGGCAGTGAGTCCTTTCTTTCTCTTTTCCATATCCTCATCCTTACCATTTGTTATTACTACCCGCAGATTCGTAGTCAAGGGCACACATATTGTCCCTCGCACATACGTCACCTCCCGCGACCCACTGGTAGCGGCAGACATCCAACGTCGCGAAGAGCGCTGCCGACGCGCAGGCGGGATCGGCACGGCTGTAGTCCTGATCCAGTGCGGAGCCGTCAGCCAAGTGATGCCTGTCGAAGTCGACCCACCGGCAAAGATCTCGTGGGACGAGCGGAAGGACTGGGCCGACGTCCTCGCCCACTTTGTCGATTCTGGCCGGGCCGACTTCAAGCCCATCTCTACCACCGCAAGAGGGTTAGTCCCGACTTTTTCATTACAATGCCCTATAATTTTTATTTATTGACAATTGGGATCTCACAGCGTATACTATGGATGATCCTCGCGGTCTTCCGATCTCATTCGAACTTTGGAATTAGAGAGGCACATCTACGCGCGCTTTTACACCGCTGGCTTTCGGTTTTCAGCGCCAGCTTCACTTTTTCATGTACTGTACCTCACGGACTTTCACCCTCGCCCTTGCGAGTTACTTTGATGATACGTGACGCCCCTCTCCCCCTGTATCATCTTGTCGTGTCTCCAAACATGCCGCGCACTGTAAAATTACGCATTTGTACATCACGAGCACTATCCCATACTTGCTAATTCGTGTTTTCATTACAAATGGGCCTTTGCAGGTCATCATTATGTGTGTGTGTGAGCGTGATCAAGAAGAGGAAAGCACAGCGGCAGCAGGGGCAAGAGATAGAGCAAGACAGAAGTGAACCACCAGAAAAGAAAAGTAGAAACGACCATCGATTAGCGGGATTTGGAAGTGTGCGCAGGAGGTGCACACAAAGGCCCACGCTCTAGCTCGAGATGTTCGGGCGTATCGTATTCGATTCCAAGATCTTCCGCGAGTTGGACTGCATCAGGAGGAGACAAGGGGTCGGAAGCGAGTGCCCAGAAACTTCCCATCCATGAAGAAAAATATTAACGTCAGTCGACGCGGGGGACGTTTCACTGGGGGTGGACGCGAAAAGAGGAGGGAAACGAGAGTTAGGCGCACTTGTAGAATACTTTTCTTCGTCGGACCCATTCGGAACGCCATTTGGTCCACTCGGCGTCCAGTGCGTCTAGCTCGGTTGTTGAGACAAGCGGCGTGCCCGCGCGCAGAGGTTCGAGATGTTCGCGGAGTTTTGCAACCTGTCGAAAAAGACAAAAAGAAATTGAATGCGTATATGGATAATGCATTAGGTGCGTGTGATTATGCAAGACGAAATAGTAGGCGGTGGACGGTGGAAGCGCACCTCGGACTCAGTTTTATCTATCAGTACTGCGAGCTCAGCGTCGGTCGGTGTGCCCTTGATCTGCGCTAGCTCTGCAAAATAGCAAATAGCAAAGTCAGAAAAATCAGAAAGTGCCCCCACTTGGTTTAGCAGCATATATATGCTGTATATAGAACAAGTGAGGATCATACGCCTCTGCGCGCCGTTCCTCCGACGTCTCGTGTAAGCCAAAGACGCGGCGCGCCGCACGCAAACTTACCTGCCGAGGCGGCCTTAATTTCAGCCGTCAGTGCCTTATTGCGTTCGCCGAGCGCTTCTGTCTCGACCGTGAGGTCCTTAATCTTGTGTTCAGGAAGCGCATCGAGATTTCCTTGGTTTGCGACGAAAAACGTGGCCTTTCCTAATCATATATGCGCATACATATATATATATAGGTGAATAACGAGAAACGCGAGAAAAGAAGATATACCATATGTTTTCTGCGTGACCTCGCCCTTTTCGGCCAGCGCGAGGAGTATCTTCTGCGTGGCTGTTTTGGGGACGGCACCTTTCAGGTTGGCGGAGATGTCTACGGCGCCGTATGGGCGGTTTATCTAATACTGGTGATGAGGGGAATGAGCGAGCGAGCGTTTGACTGATAGCTGCGAACCCGCTTGATGTAATCGAGGACCTTATTCTCCGCTTTTGAAAGAAAAAAACATGTGAGAGGGATAATACGATTGGTTCGAGACACGCACCATCCTGTCCTTTGAGAACTTTGACATCTGATTTCGCTTTGGATGCCATGTCGTCGCAGAAGGCAAGGGACAGGCCGGAATCACATGACGAGCGATCCGTGCCTCGTCAGATTTTATTATAAGCGAACCCCCCCTCACATCGACGACCGACTTGCTTGCGTACTTCGAATGAGCTCTGATGGTGACAAGATAAAAGCTGCGGACCAAGTGATTCGTTCTGGCATCGCTGGCGGTGTCGCTGGATGTGTCGTGCGTAACGCTCACTACTACTACGTGCCTGTCCCACTTCAAGGGCCCGGGCCCAACTGACGAGTGACCCACCTACTTTCCTAGGCAAAGACGGTCGTTGCGCCACTCGACCGTGTCAAGATCCTCTTTCAGGCCTCAAATCCAGAGTATCAGAAATATGCGGGTGCGTCCCGTCCTGTGATTCGTCCTTCTCTCAGTGCGGGGCTGATACACCGTCTCCGAACTTGAAGGCACGTGGAGTGGCGCCTTCCGCGCTGGAACACAAATATACAAGGATTCTGGAGTTTTAGGGCTCTTTCAAGGTCATTCGGCGACCCTCCTACGTATCTTTCCTTACGCAGCGGTCAAATTTATGGCGTACGACCAGGTGCATGATGTGCGTCCACAATCTTCGCCTCCTCGCCTCCGGGATCACCCGCTCGTCTTGCTCAAAAGTCGACTTTTTCTTTTCTCAGTTGTTGATGCCTACTCGCGCACAAGAAACGAATCTGCGGCGGTTCTCAGCAGGTGCTATTTCCGGTGAGACAAATGTGTTCTTGTGGCGGTGGTTGTGTGCTTATCGTTTTTTTTTTTTGTCAAGGCGCCATTTCTGTCTTTTTCACCTATCCCCTCGAATTACTCCGCGTGCGCATGGCATTCGATACAATACACAATTCCGCGTCAGGCAAACCCGTGCGTCCATCCTGCCTGCGCACAGCGCGTCTAATCTACGCCGAGGGCTCGCCACGGCCATCCGCACCATTATCCGTATCCACGGCACCTATACCTCGCGATCTCTTCCATGCCTTTCCGCTTCTTAAATTCTATCGCGGCTTCACTGTCAGCCTGGCGGGCATCGTTCCCTACGCAGGCACGGCGTTCCTCACATGGGGTTACCTGCGTGCCACCTTGATCCCTATCGCGCCAGATGGTCGCCGTCCGCGTGCGACGCCTTTGGCGGATCTCGGCATCGGTGCTCTCTCAGGTGCTTTCGCACAGACGGTCTCTTACCCCTTTGAGGTGGTGCGCCGGCGAATGCAAGTCGGTGGCCTGACCCAGCCTGGGCGTTGGTTGCGCTGGGGAGAGACGGTGCGCGCGATTTGGATGCGAGGTGGGGCGAGAGGGTTCTTTGTGGGACTTAGTATTGGATACCTCAAGATTGTGCCGATGAACGCGGTGAGCTTTACTGTCTGGCAAGGCATGAAGAGATTGCTGGCCCTTTAGATGAAACGCAATGCAATGCATTGTGTCGCATTGTATTATGTCATGTCACACCGGACACAGGTGGCGTGTACTTCGAGCCGGTGAGGGCACCATAAAGCTGGGCAGATGAGAGAAGGGGTGTGAGATGTGATTGCCTTTTGGCGTCGAAGAATTGTTTTACATACAGTTGAGAGTTCAGTAGAACATACATGTCTTATCAGGCAAGCAGTTGTTTTATATGACGGCTCTGTATCTTACATCACATGAGTACGCAGTTACAACCTAGTGTCGTGCTTGTCACCCGTCGGATGCACTTTTTGTTTTCGACTTTGAGTGTTCTCAACATACTGTCACCCTTCTTACCCATCACGTGTACGCTTTCCTTGTGACTGCGTGTTTTTTTCATTCAGAGATGAGGAAAGGTACGGTGCTACAGTAGATGCGTCGGGCGTGGAGGGGGGAGGGGTCGAATCTGAATTTGAATCGTGTTTGTGAGTGAGAGAAGAATTGTCTTGAACAACACAGACATTGGTCTCCGTGTGTGCGAGGCGGAAGAATCGCTCTGCCACGAAAACTAGTATTGTCGACGAACACGTGAAAGAGGGTGGGCTGTCCGGTGTGGCAGTCGGTGTCGATATGGTCAAGGAAACCGTCGACGGCGACATAAGTATTATTAGAAGGAACCGGCTTTTTGTTCTTCAATTGTAGAGCGTCTCGTCGAACGTCGTGCAGATCGGGGACATGGACAAATCATGGTGCTCTTAAAACGACATGTATTGCGTCGTGTTGATTGGAATTCGAGGTCGCGCCTGAGAAACTGATGTACGGCTGATGCAACGTGGAATGCTGCTGTTCCAGGAACGCATCGGGTGTGGGGTTAAGAGCTTCTGTAATGGTAGCAGATTGTGAGCAAGGAAGCCCGTGCCTAGGTTTATCTTCCTGCATTAACAGCTTCATGTGCCCTGCGAGACAGGGTGCAGACCCATTTCCATACGATCCTAGTCAACGTGGGACGTAGAACTGAGAAGAGGGTTAACGTCCCAAGGTTGTTGTGAGAGAGTAAATACGCACCTGGTCATGATACGTCGAAAAAAAAAACGAGATTTGTGCGGGGTAGAACGGGAGGTGAAAACTCGGTGGCAATTAGAAGAAAGGGGCTCGCGGACCACCATCGTGAAACGGATCCAGCGTGTAAAGGGGCTCTTGGATCAGCCCTGATGAGAAAACTCAAACTCAATCAATTTCACACATGTACAGAGTTGCTTGAGCCGACCAATCAGAACTCCGGGTTGTAGCCAAAAGTAGACTGCGCTTAACGGTTCAGCCACCCATTCTCATGATCCCCTTCTAAACTCGTTGCTATATAGAAAATACTGAGCACGCGCCTGGCCTCGCCGTATAGTCGTGTTGGCTGCACTCCAGCCTCTCTTCTCCTTCCTCCATGATTCCCTCTGAACTCTGTTGCTATATGGAAAATATCGAGCACGCGCCTGGCCTCGCTGTATAGTCGTGTTGGCTGCACTCCAGCCACCACTCTTATCTTCATGATGCATGATCCCCTCTGAGCTCTGTTGTTATATGGAAAATACCGAGCACGCGCCTGATCTGGCCATAAAGTCGTATTGGCTACGCTCCACCCGTCACTCTTCACCTTCCCTCCATGATTCCCTCTCCGCGCAGAGAAACAGACGAGGACGGTCGTCTGGATGAAAAATACGTCCAGGATGCCTTCCACAGCCTTCTCAAGTTCTCCCTTTCCCAAGCCGTGGACGAAGGTTTGCTGGATATTAACATCCTCAACAGCGCAAAAGAAGATTTGATGATCACAGGTGCGTTCAGGCCTCATCTTACATCTGAAGATCTAAAATCCGTGATTCACGACTCCGCGATTGTAATCAGGCCCCGCATTATGCCTCTATTTCGCAGCACTGGGCTCCACCACCGATCCGCCTTCGATCTCTCTTCCCCACGGCGGCGACAGTCGCTGGGAAAGGTCCGAATATTACCTTAGACATGACACGGACTCGGACCATCTCTCGCTCGCCAACTGTCCCGTAGTCTTCATACCCTTTCTGAGACTCTGGTCCTCCTGCGTCCCCGCCATCCAAAAACTCGCACCGGAGCGCCGACACGATCTTGCCCGGATTATCTGCGATCTCCCACCCCTCACCCGGCCTGTACTTCTCGTTTTGGATCGCCTCGCTGCAGATTTACGGTCCATTTCGATCGAGATTAGCCAGCGGCGCTGGTTCCAGGATCGTTATGCGAGTGATCTACAAGCTGTGATCATCGACGTCGGTAAGGGTTCTAGGGAGATGATGTCCACCCCGGGTCCATCCCCTTTATCCTCACCGCCTTACTCCGCGCGCTTTCCCTCCTCGAATTCGAGTCCTGCGCGGAGTCCAACGATTGCAACTCCGACGAGCCCAGTGATAGAGCTCATCCGCGAGACGATCTACGCAACGCTAGCTGACGTACTCGCCCGCACGCCATCCCTCATCCCCCTTCTCAAGTCCGATCCACCCCGCGCCTACTTCGGCGCCGTCGCACTCGCCATCCTCTCCGTCTCCACTGCCTCCACATCGAGCACCACCGAGAGCAACAACAACGTTATCCTAGGCGTGCGCGGTGTCCCACTCTCACTATCAGATTGTCCCGCATCTCTACGCCCATTAATGTGCGAGTTTTCCGCGATAGGGCGCGATGCGGTGCATATCGAGGAGGAGGACACCATGGAGGCCATTCGGCTTGTGCAGGAGGGCCGCGAGGGAGAGCTGGTTGTGCCGCGGTTGGAGCAAGCGCGTCTCTTGTTGGAGCTGGGAACTGGGTACGACATTGATAGTAGTGGGTTCAACGGGCGTCGGAATGCAGAGGGCCGTGCAGTCGCGTTTGCCAATCGCGTGAATGCGCTCACCTTGGCTATGACGCAGTTGCCGCAGTTCAAGGAGAAGCAGGACGAGGTGTTCAGAGTGCTCGCTGGTGTTGGATTGTCGTCTTGAGGCGACTTGGAGACGTGATGATGCACGGCTCGGGCGTATTCATAGTTTATCGTGGTTGTGATTATGTCCTTGCTTGTATGTATGTACTAGTACTAGTTCTATATCTGGTATCGTTGTGAGTCTGTCCCTTTTTTCCTGATTTCCTATGATACGTCACGTGAGAACAGATTATTGTCCTTTTCAGGAAAGTTGGCGCGACCATAAATAAATAAATTTAAATTTAAAAAAATCAATATCAAAATATCTTGCTCAATACTCAACAGATGGCCCTCGGTCAGGTATCAGATTCTTCGTAAAATTAAGGAGAATTTTTCTATTATGGACCGAGGGGAATGAGAATATGAGAGGGATGAAAATCGGTATTTTGAGGCTCAGCTGATGTAAGTCATGTAACCCCGATGCGTCACACCATGACCAGAGGTAGTAAAGCTTCTCCTCATATTCTCACTCTCGGTCCATAGAAATAAACACATTTTCCTTAATGTTTCGACGAATTTGATGCCTGACCGAAGGCAGTCTGTTGAGTATTCAGCAAGATATTTTAATTTTTTGTTTTTTGTTTTTAAAATTACTTATTTATGCTCGCGCCAACTTTCCCGAAAAGGACAATAATGATATCAATTCAAATAATATCCCGGGCCGGGGTTGCAAGCTCAACCCACCACCGGAACTGCTCACAATTGTAAATTGTATATTGTATAGCGGCAGTCTGTATCGTTGGTCCGTCTCACCGTGTCGCACGCGCTTCCGTTGCTACTCCTCCGGTTGAAGTCACTGCCACTGTGCCGCAGGGCCGTGCGCGTGCCAGTGTCTGACTGACCCGGGGTATAATGACCTGACCAGAAGAACGGCAGCACCGGAGGCACCAGGTTTATTGCGTGGGACACCTGGAACGCACTTCCCTGAAGGGGATAAGTTATGTGACCGCATGTCTGAAGCTGCGCTGCCAATAGACTTATAGTAACTTGTAGTACATCATGATATACTTATATCTAATAGACCCAGGAAAATGGTTACACACATTGACTAACATCTTGTTACGAGTCGCGGAGGGGGGAAATCGTCTCAAGTCAAGCATACAAGTTTCATCATCCATCGCTTCATCACAGATTGTAGTCCTCTCGACATCACTGGGGCAGATCGGAAAAACAATCGTGGGGCTGGTTCGTTCTCCAGGGTCGCCAATGCTGCGCGCACAGAATATCTTGCCTTCTCCCACAGCTTGAGGAGTTGCTCCGGAGTAATTACATCCGGGAGTGCATCATCAGTAAGGTCGTGTCCGTCTACAGCCGTGATCCACGACTCTAACAGAGTGTTCAACCCAGAATTCGTCTTCTGTTCTAAAGAGAGGGCCTTTTTGTATACATTTGTGAACCTTCGTGAACCTATGAACAGAAACCTCGCTCGTGTCAGTGATAGTGAGCAAAGGGGTGCCGACTGGTACGAGGACAGACCTTGGACACTAGCAACGTGCGCTTCAGAAACGCCAGTCATTTCGGACCGAGATCTCTTGGTCCGCTCCCGGAGGTCGCGTAAGGCCGTCACACGAAAGCAGATAGGCAAAGCTATAGGTGAAAACTGACAACCAATCACCTTCTCCCCATAATCGGCACAGCGCCGTAGGAAAGAAAAGCAGAGGTCTCTGTTCCCCTGGAGTGCCATATAGATCCGCCCGATGGATGAGTGGCACGAAGACCGCAAATATTCTAACGAGTTGCTCGAGGGGAGGCGCTCTAGCGCAGATGTGATCGAACTCATTGCGGATGACAACGAGGACGCTATCGTCCCGATGTCGGGTTTCTGCGCGCGCGGAGTCAATCTGAAGGAATCCCAAAGTGGAAATGAATCCAGCATACCGTAGATAAGCATGCTTTGTTGAGGAATACAGTATGAGCATCACCACTGGGTAGCTCATTCTGAACAGGGTGGTTCGATCAACCGGTCCTTTGCAGTACGAGAGTAAGAATCACACTGTACCTTCCAGGATTCAATGGTTTGTTTGAGGTTTGCGTGAAAGTTCCTCCAGCGTTCGAAATCCGTCCTGTCGACGCGACCCTTCTCGAATGCTTCCGTCGCGCGGGATATCTCCTCTGTCCAGAAATTGCACAATTCTGTGTAACAAGACTTAATCTCAGTCAGCACTAAGTCCACCTCTCTGAAAAGGGCTTGGTCCTGCGGATGCGGCCGCGGAAGAACTGAAAATAACCTCTGAGTATTTTGCCTCAGGAGACGAAAGGGTGCCTTGCCTTTCGCACGAAAATCTTCCATAGCGGCGACCGTTCCAGACTCGTATAACGTTCGCAGCTCAGCGGCGTCTCCGTGCAACTTCTTCGTAGCTTCCAAGCGCCCCTCTAGTTTGTCCAAAACCTCGCTCTGTTGTTGGATCTCGGCATCGATGTCGAGCAGATATTTATTGGCATATTCCTCGCTCAGTTGCAAAAACTCCATGAAGTGTTCTTTCTGCTTCTTGGATGCCGCACGTAACCCCACTACTTGTCTCATTAGCTGAGATTGGTGTTCTACAGGGGCGGATGATGCAAGCTCCTGTAGGCGGTGAATAAGGCCAAATAGTTTGTTCATGTTTTTGAGCCAGCAGGACAGTGTCGGATGCAATTCGTCTGGGGGTTTCAGAGTGGGCGAAGAGGAAGATTGTGATGTAAGGATATGTTCGTTGGAGGAAGATGGAGTGCTAGTGAGGTTAACACGTTCCTGGGTATCTGAGGATAAATCATGCTGGCAATCAGGAATAAACTGTTGCAGTCAAACTAGTCATGAAGAACGGATGCACGACTGACCTGAGTGCCATTATCGAGTGGTAGATTCTTGATGGGTGTAAGATAAGCACGGAACCCGTTCTGGTCTTGCGCCGCCCGTTGTAAATGTTCTCTATTCTGCTCCACAAATGTAATGACGTGCTGTGGAACATGGTGCACCTCTAGTTCAGCACCACATGTATGTGAAAATCGTGGCAGGATGCTCATCGCCTCGCTGTTCATAACAGATGTTCCCGGTGTGATGCTGGCCAAAAGTGCTTGGTAATCCGCCTCCATGGGTTGATGAGGTTGCGCCTGTGTTTGTAGAGGCTGAGGTAATTGACTTGATGCTTGCGAGGCCCTCAATCGAGCAACGATGCTACTAATGTAAACTTGATCGAAGTGGCGTAGGACGTCATTGTACAACTGCTGAAGCCGTTGCGCTATAAAAGATCCGCAACGTGGAGGCTTACCAGGTTCCCCACCGGGAATGGAAGGGAAACCTAGAGCCGCACCAATAACGGGCCATTCGTCGTGTGCGGATACCTAGTACAAGTATTGGTCAGAGCTGCGGTTTAGGGAAATTATTATAGGAAATACCGATTCGAAACCGTTCCGTGAGAACACCGCCCGATGCAAAGCCCAGAGGTCAATATGTCGGCCATCGATGGCGAGGTCACGTTCAGTAAACCTAATGCCCTTAGATCTAGTAAACTGCATAAAGTTACTTTTGAATCGGTCCTCTGACAAGACGGGTAGTTTATTGGGCTGGATAGGTTGTTGTGTAGGAGGATGTGTGATCTGGGATGATTGCTGCAGCGGAGCACCATTGATTTGCGCGAGCACGCCATTGAAAGGTAGGCCATTGGCGGATGCGTGGGAGGACATTTGCGTTGAATTCGACTGGGGTGCCGCAGATACGAAATTTCGTTGAGTAGGAATACCTTGTGGAGGTGGTGCCTGATTAACCGGTGTCTGTTGAAACGACGGGCTATTATGTTGACTGGGTCTTTCATCTACAAGATAAGGTCCCGTAGGCCGTTGTCCTGGTCCTAGCGACGATGGACTGTTAACTGCTTGCTGTGTAGGATCGCGCTGTACTATAGGGTAGGTGCTTGGGGAATTGTTGGAAACTGTATCCGAAGACGTGTACAAAGGTGGATGTGCTGCAGCATCATTAAACAACGAACCTGGTGAGTCAGATGTCGAGAAAGCTATGGTGAGCGGGGGCAATGCAGTTCTACCCTGTTCTGGATACGACGAACTGTCGCTAAAACACCATCAGGGCATGTCGAGGAACATAAGTAGTAGATTTACCTCGCCCCCATCTTCACAATGACTTCCTGCGATGCGCGCAAGAGTTGTTTGTCATGTTCGACTTTGGCTTGGAGCTGCAGCCGCTCAATATCACCTTCACCCGGACTGGTAGCATTGGAATGGGGGGCATTGGATCCGTCTGCAGCGTTAATGGACACCTTCGGGACATCGAGACTCTTGACTGTAACACTACCAGACGCAGAAGGTGTGGCAGTGGTAAAGGGGAGGTTCTCTCGCGCTCCCGCACCCTAAGATACTACTGAGAATACGTTCATGGTGGACAATAGTGTCAACATACCCGCATGATCTCATCCGCCAACGCCTGTGCTCTCTTCTCCCGCTCAGCAAAATCGGCCCCAGATCGGTCCAACCGGGTAATAAGGGAGGGCGCGGGCGAAGGTGCTTTTGACGAGGAGGCCTTTCGTCGAGGAAAGGCCTTTTGAGATGCAGAGGGCGCAGGCAAAGGCACTTTCGATGAGGAGGTCACGGTCGTATCGGAACAGGGGACATTGGATCCGTCTGCAATGTTAATGGACGCCTTGGGGACATCGGGACTCTTGACTGCAACATTATCAGACGCAGAAGGTGCGGCAGTAGTAAAAGGGAGGTTCTTTCGCGCTCCCGCACCCTAAAATACTACTGAGAATATGTTCATAATGGACAATAGCGTCAACATACCTGCATGATCTCAGTCGCTAACGCCTGTGCTCTCTTCTCCCGCTCAGCGAAATCGGCCCCAGATCGGTCCAACTTGGTAACGTACAACTCCTCGTCAAAACCAGTCTTGACACCAAACCGAAAAATAAATATTCAATATCGTGACCCCAAAGGGATGGCTAACTGAGTGCAAGACTCACTTGTTGCTGTGGTGAGGATAGATTCATCACACCTCCGTGCATCAAGTCTCTGACAGACTGCTGCTGTGGTGGTCGTGGCTGTTGTAGTTGCCGTGGCTGCTGCTGATGCTGCTGATGTCGGTATTGCATTTGCGGCCACATCTCGTTGCTGGTTACAACTAGCGGAGACTGAGAACTAACTTGCGGTGGTGGTGGTTGCGGGGGACGGTGTTGAGGGTCTTGGGCGGGAGAACCTTGTGGGAGGATGGGGGGATTCCTAGGAGGGGGATGCGATTGAGAAGATCTCTGTTGCCTGGGGTGATTCTCGTGGAATTGAGAGGTGTCATAGGAGTCGTGGTACAGATAGGACGGGTAGTCATAAGAGGACATTCCCTGTTGTTGCTGGTACATATATCGGCCATCCGAAGTCACAGGTAGGGAGAAGGGGGGCGGTGGAGGTTCTTGGGAGTGTGAAAGGATGGCAGGGCATTCCGCTCTTAGTGCCTCGGCGAGGGAGGAGTAGGTAGGCTGGCGCGTTTGTGGCGCAGCGGAAGGTTGACCAGGGGGATGAAAGAACGCACTGGAAGCTGGAGAAAAAGGTGAGCGGAGGAAATGGAAAGATAGATGAGAAAGTAGGATAAGTAACAATATCGACGGGGTGTATGATGACACTTACAAGACATGATACGGGCGGGCGGGATACGATGCGACGGCGAGTGCGGGGTGTGTGAGAGTAAGTTAGGAGCGAGAGAGGGCGCGGGAGGAACGACGGAGGGAGAGGCAGAGGTGTCGTCCGTCCTATAAGGGAGGGGGAGAGCACGTGGAGAGCGCGTGTTTGAGTGCATCGCCAGCCAATCTTGCCCGTGTGCACACGTTCCTGAAAGTGCTGCACGTTCTCGCGACCTTCACAACTTAACAGAAACATGTGATTACTTAGTCTTGCCATACTTGCGGAGCATTGGAGCATACACAGGTGTGTGCAACTGGCACCAGTGCTTTGACTTGGCAGAACTTGTTGTGGCTCTCTTTTTCATTTCCAACAGTGCTACACACATCTGCAGCCTTAGATATTTTAACTAATTGTGCAGTGGCACAGTGCAGCCATATCTACATAGTATTGGAGCATCCACAAGCATGTATCGACTCTCATCTCTCTTGCAGATCCTGACCATGGAAGGCTGTGGAGTTTGCCAAATGCTGGCTGAGATTTTTTTACAAAATGGTGCATGGACAAGGTTTTCCGAATACGCTGTAATTACTGTAATGTTCCTGCGTGCCCTTCCAAACTGGCATGTATCTCCCAGATTACAGTAAGTCACTACAAGAGGACTGGAGAGTACTCTCCTCTGTACCTATCTCTAATGAACCAATGAACTTAAGAGGACACACAACACGTACGAGTAAATGCGCTGTTGTAAAGGGCTATCAAAGAAAAACTTTCGTGCACAGCATCAGCTAAATTAAGTGAACTATGAGTCACGGCTGTGTTGCTTTGATGGCAGAAGGGTGACGAGGCAAGATCATGGTTGGGCTGGCACAGCCCAATTGATGTAGCATGCACCATCACCAATTTCAATTTCCATCCGTCCATCTAAGTGTCAAACCATCCGCCCCTGCCTTCCCGCCCATCCGTCCAATCCAAGCAGATCGTATGAGAACGACCTGACGACGGATCCTCGCATCGGCACACGATTCGGCAGCCGCAAACCCTTTACGGAATCATCGCGGACGGTAACTCCTCATCATTCTAAACTTCACGCAACGCCAGACTGTCCCGCAGCTATACAACTGAAGAGCCACCACCGACACTTCAGGCGACTTGATCACGGAGAGACACTCCGTCGTCGTGATTAGCTGCCAACTACCGATCACCCATTTCGCGCGCTCCATGAGGATAACTTCCTCCCTTATGGACGATAGATCAGACCATAACTACAGCCAAATTCTGGGCGATAGTGGCGCCGCGACGATACCGTTCCTGCCCCACGCTGCGCACACACACATGGTCAGCAGTCCAAGGCAACAAGCACGAAGATGAAGGTTCTCGTACCGATGCCCCATTCCTGCAACCGCTGTCACGTTGCGGCCGTCGTCGTCGTCGACAGAACGGCCTCTACAAACGGATTCAAAATTCGACGTTGAACGGCATCTGAGTGGGACGGATGATGAACGTAACAAGAGTATCGGGACCCGGCCAGAACAGCGAGGGCGTAATCCCGTGTTCACACGTGCGTGTCTCTAAATTTCAGTTGTGCGAAGTGCGAAGGTTAAGGCCAGTCCATGCGACAGACTCCCGACCGTTATCTCAAGTCAACGTAAACGACAATCCGTGTTGCTCCTCCCTCCTAGACCAAGCAAAGCGGGAGGACAAGGCTTTGTGTCAGCAGCCTTCAAAGCACCGTAACATTAGGAATATAAGGGCCACTGAGACAATAGCGGACGTACCAACGCTGGCATGGTGCAGTACAACTGGTACTAATCCTAGCCATAGTACCTGTGGTGATGTTTATGACGAGAGAGAGTATCATACGCCAATTTTCGTGCCGGGCGCAGATACGTTGGGATGCCAGTGGTGTCGCAAGTTGTGATTGCCCGAGTCGGGGCTGTGACTGAAGGTGTAGCCAGCCCAGCAATATGCTACCCGTCATACACCCAAGCTAACACAAACCTGATCTCGGCACGTGCTTCCTTTTTTGGACGCGCCATGTAGCAGGAGTTGGAACCGGAACCTTTTTTGCCCCGCCGGGTAACTGCTTACCGAGCACGCACGGGTGCTGTGCCTGTACCGTAAGGCCGTCGTGCTGTGTTGGCTGCGCTCCCATCACTCTTCTCCTATCCTCCATGACCTCCTCTCCGCGCAGAGAAATAGACGACGACGATCGTCTGGATGAACAATACGTGCAGGATGCTTTTCACAGCTTTCTCAAGTCCTCCCTTGCCCAAGCCAAGGCTGAACGCTTGCTAGATGTTAACATTCTCAGCAGCGCAGAGGGAGATTTGATGATCACAGGTGCGTTCATTCAGGCCTCATCTTGCACCCCAACCTGATTCACGACTCACCGATCTTCATCAGGCCCCGCATTATGCCTCTATTTCGCGGCCCTGCGCTCCGCCACTGATCCGCCTTCGGTCCCTCTTCCCCGCCGCGGCGCCAGTCGCAGGGAAAGGTCCCTTCGACATGACTCAGACTCGGACCATCTCTCTCTCGCCAACTGTCCCGTAGTCTTCATACCCTTTCTAAGACTCTGGTCCTCCTGCGTCCCCACCATCCAGAAACTCGCACCGGAGCGCCGACACGATCTTGCCCGAATCATCTGCGGTCTCCCACCCCTTGCCCAGCCCCCGCTTCCCGTTTTGAACCGCCTCGCTGCAGATTTACGGTCCATTTCGATCGAGATTAGCCAGCGGCGCTCATTCCAGGATCGATATGCGGGCGATCTACAAGCTGCGATTGACGTCGGTGAGGGTTCTGGCGGCCTGGGACGCGTAAAAGCGTCGTTTATGCCTCCACCGATGTACACCCCATCCCCAGTGCCCCCATACTCAGGAAGTGGGAATGTGCGACCATCTCCATCACCATCTCCAAAGTCTCCCTACTCCCCTCCCTCCTCACCGCCTCGCAGCCCATATTCCCCGCGCATTCCCTCCTCGAATTCGAGTTCCCCCGCGCGGACACCAACGATCGCAACGCCGACGAGCCCAGCGATAGAGCTTATCCGTGAGACGCTCTACGCAGCGCTAGCTGACGTACTCGCCAGCACACCGTCCCTCTTCCCCATTCTCAAGTCCGATCCACCCCGCGCCTACTTCGGCGCCGTCGCACTCGCCATCCTCTCCGTGTCCACTTCTCCCTCCTTCTCTGCCTCCACATCGAGCACCACCGAGAGCAACAACAACATTTTCCTAGGCGTGCGCGGTGTCCCACTCACATTATCAGATTGTCCCGCACCGTTACGTCCATTAATGAGCGAGTTTTCTGCGATAGGGCGCGAGGCGGTGCATATCGAGGAGGAGGATACCATGGAGGCTATACGGCTTGTGCAGGAGGGCCGCGAGGGAGAGGTGGCTGTGCCGCGATTAGAGCGCGCACGCCTCTTGTTGGAGCGGGGAGCTGGGTATGATATTGACAGTATGGAGTCCAACGGGCGTCGGAGTGCAGAGGGTCGTGCAGTCTCGTTTGCTAATCGCGTTAATGCGCTCGCTTTGGCTATGACGCAGTTGCCGCAGTTCAAGGAGAGGCAGGACGAGGTGTTCAGGGTGCTCGTTGGTGTCACGGTTGGATTGTCGTCTTGAGGCGACTCTGAGACGCGATGATGCATGGCTCGAGTGTATTCATAATTTATCATGATTATTCTTTGCTTGTATGTACAGTATGTACTAGTGTAGTATCGTTGTAATTGAGTAATGGAATGATCGTGAAATTTCTCGTGCTGTTTTCGACCGTGTACTGTGAGGTGATGAATCCAGAGTTTGAGATGATAAGAGTTGAGAGCAGATCAGTAAGCGGGAATATCAAATTCCCATTCAAGTAATATCTCGGGCCAGGGACGGGACGGGGTTCAACCCGGCTTCCGGGTAGGAATATTTGCCGGTCCCCGAGACGGGCTTCTCTTCCAAGTTGTTATAACCGAACGCGACTATGGAGCCATCACTGGCATGTCCTCTTCTCGGCATCCCGACAGAACTACTCGTCCAGATCCTTTCTTACCTTTCCTACTAAGTTCGGCCTTCATGCCCAGCCCGGACTTCGTTCTTCCCTACATAGCGGTAAAGCGGAGAGCACGCACCTGACCTGTATTTTTTGAAGGACAGGGAGTAATAATGTACAAAAACAATGTAAGACCGGCATAACTGAAAACCTTCTGTCTATCTGGGCCCGTGCGGAGCACGGGGCCACCGCCAGTGTCCTTGTTTGTATAGTCCTCTATAGCCATGTTGTGTCACCACCAATGTCTACGACAACCCGATGCAATTTCTGCATTCACAGCACAGCCCGACCTAATTACCGTACCTCTATCTCTCACTGGAATACACAATATCAGGCGACAAACGCAAAAATAGACGTTAGGCATAGAACATACCATACCCACAAACGTTTCACGCACTGTAAGCATTACAGGACATCCTCCGGGACACGAACATTTGACAGTATTCGTGTGAGTTTGTGATACCCACTTGCCAATGCTATTGAAAATGGAGTCTGACCTCCATCATCTTGTGCGTTTACATCTGCTCCATGCTCAATTAACAATCGCGACATGTCGAGCAATCCCTTGCACGAAGACAGGTGTAACGGAGTCTTGAGGCGCGATCCTCGAGCATTCACATTTGCACCATGTCTAATTAAGGATTGCGCTATCACATAGCGTCCTTGTGTGTCAAACGGTGGCGTAGAGATTCCTACTGCCTTGTGCAGTGGAGAGTCTCCATGGCAGTCGAGGACATTTCCATCTGCACCATGGTCGATGAGCGATTGTGCGATCTTAGGAATCCCATAGAATGCAGCGAGATGAAGTGGAGTCACGCCGTGAATGTTTTGGATATTCACATCTGCACCGCTCTTGACCAGAAATTCCGCCACGTCGGAGTTCAAAAGCTTTGATGCCTTGTGCAGCGGAGAGTGTCCCTCGTGGTCGAGTGCATTTACATCTGCACCGTGGTCGATGAGCAATTGCACGACCACAAGACGTCCGTGGGCTGCAGCGACATGAAGGGGAGTCAAGTTATGAGTGTTCTGGATATTCACGTCTGCACCACTCTTAACCAGAATTTCCGCCACGACAGAATTCCAAAACGCTGATGCCTCGTGCAGCGCACAGTGTCCTTCATGGTCGAGTGCATTTACATCTGCACCGTGGTCGATGAGCAATTGCACGACCATAAGACGTCCGTGGCCTGCAGCGACATGAAGGGGAGTCAGGTTATGAGTGTTCCGGATATTCACATCTGCACCACTTTTGATCAGAATTTCCGCCACGTCGGAGTTCCAAAGCGCGTGCAGCGGAGAGTGTCCTACATGGTCGAGTGCATTTACATCTGCACCGTGGTCGATGAGCAATTGCACGACCACAAGACGTCCGGCTGCAGCGACATGAAGGGGAGTCAAGTTATGAGTGTTCCGGATATTCACGTCTGCACCACTCTTGACCAGAAATTCCGCCACGTCGGAGTTCGAAAGCTTTGATGCCATATGCAGCGGAGAGTCTCCCTCGTGGTCGAGTGCATTTACATCTGCACCATGGTTGATGAGCAATTGCACAACCACAAGACGTCCATGGGCTGCAGTGACATGAAGGGGAGTCAAGTTATGAGTGTTCCGGATATTCACATCTGCACCACTCTTGACCAGAAATTCCGCCACGTTGGAGTTCAAAAGCGCTGATGTCTTGTGCAGCGCACAGTGTCCTTCGTGGTCGAGTGCATTTACATCTGCACCGTGGTTGATGAGCGATTGCACGACCACAAGACGTCCGTGGGCTGTAGCGACATGGAGGGGAGTCAAGTTATGAGTGTTCCGGATATTCACGTCTGCACCACTCTTGACCAGAAATTCCGCCACGTTGGAGTTCGAAAGCTTTGATGCCATGTGCAACGGAGAGTCTCCCTCGTGGTCGAGTGCATTTACATCTGCACCGTGGTCGATGAGCAATTGCACGACCACAAGACGTCCGTGGGCTGCAGCGACATTGAGGGGAGTCAAGTTATGAGTGTTCCGGATATTCACATCTGCACCACTCTTGACCAGAAATTCCGCCACGTCGGAGTTCGAAAGCGCTGATGTCTTGTGCAGCGGAGAGTCTCCCTTGTGGTCAAGAGCATTTACAGCTGCACCGTGGTCGATGAGCAATTGCACGATCACAAGATGTCCTTGGCCTGCAGCGACATGAAAGGGAGTCAAGTTATGAGTGTTCCGGATATTCACGTCTGCACCACTCTTGACCAGAATTTCCGCCACGTCGGAGTTCGAAAGCTTTGATGTCTTGTGCAGCGGAGAGTCTCCCTCATGGTCGAGTGCATTTACATCTGCACCGTGGTCGATGAGCAATTGTATGACCACAAGATGTCCGTGGCCTGCAGCGTCATGAAGGGGAGTCAAGTTATCAGTGTTCCGGATATTCACATCCGCGCCGCTTTTAAGTAGGAGCTCCACAACGTTAGGCCTTCCGGATAGTACGGCCTTGTGCAATGGAGAGTACCTTCGGTTGTCGAGTGCATTTACAACCGCATCATGGCTGAGCAGCAACCGCGCGATCTCGAAGTTTCCACTTTCTGCGACTTTATGAAGTGGAGTCACCCTGTTCACGTCCCGGGCGTTCGCATCCGCCGTGTTTTCCAGTAATAGTCGTGCAATCGAAGTATGTCCCAAGACTGCTGCCACGTGTAATGGGCTGCCCTGACGACCATGACGTGAATTTGGATCTTGTCGATGCGTGATCAGGAGGTGCTCGACAAGGCTTCCAATACCACAAATGGCTGCATAATAAAGCGGGGACGTATTAACTCCCGTTGGAGGCTCCCAAGACTCGGGATCGTCGTCGAGATCATGTATCGAGACCCACGTTGCAAAATGTCTTCGGTCTGGGTCAAAGAGGCGCTCCATCCCGTCCTGTATCTGAGACGCCACACCTTCACACTGACCATGGTGGAACCAGTTTCGAGCCGCATATGTCGCAAGGGGAAAGCCGTCTATGGTGTCGCAGAAATGAAGATCTGGTTGGAGTAAGGTGCTGATGCAAGTTTGTGCAAGAACTGTGTGGGCAGGCCCCGGAGAAATGTAGTACTGAAAAAGGTCGCCTTTTTCCGACTTGGCGAGGCGTTCCGAGGTTAAGAACTCCTTTACGGAGTAATGACAAAATTGCACAACCCGGGACTTGCGGTCGTCGCATGTGGCAGAGTCGATGTCAGAATCGAAATCGAAGACATCCTCCTCGTTATCGTATTCGTATTCATCAAGATCGATGGTGGTCACTAATGTGGAACAGGCTGACATCACGGCTTCGTCTGCATCTTCCGGTCGCAAACTTGTGTTCAACATGGGAGTACTTGTGCCGAACTCAATTGCAAGAACTTCTGCAAGCTCATTGGCACGCAGCGGCCGACGAGAGAACGCCAGGCATTGGAAAAGGCGGATCGCATGTTCACGCTTCTCCCTGTCGATCCCCAGTAATATCCGCTCGTATGTTTCGTCCAGAGTCATCGGCAGCTCCTTCAGGACACGCCGAATACTTGCTTTGAAACAACGCCGCAGTGCATCCAGTTGACAGACAACCCATCTGAACCTGCATCCCATTGTGAGCCAACACACTACGAAATCTTGATAATGACTCCTTACATGCCATTAGCTTTTTCTGACAGAGAAACGATAACCAGCTGTCTGTCCTCTGGCCTCCATTTCCGCATGTTCCCATCTGACTCAACGAATGATCTGATGTAATCATTGATATCGTTCCTCTGACCTCCCTCGTCGTGAAGGGACACGGCATGAGATGCCAAAGGCTCGAGGACCGCTCGAATGTCGGCTTCGGGTCGGCTCGTGATACAAACACGTATGTCAGGGTGTTGTAGATCAACAAGCTCCTCGATGACCTGGACGACTTTCTCGCGTGGAGAACGAATTCCAGGCCCGTTGGGACTTTCATCCACGGCATCCACTATGATAAACACTCTCCCATGGCCAGGGAGTGCGATTACATTCTTCAGGCATTCGATCAGGTCCAGATCGCTGGGCTGTCGTGAACCATTCTCGTGTGCCTCATACAAGCTTGATAGAATGTCGTATCCACGATGAGACCGAGTACAAAGTTGGGTGAGAAGAGAGGTGAGAAGTCCCCGACGATCCTGCTTCCCGGTGTCCTTGAAATCAAAGTAATAGTATGCGATCGAAGCCAATCCAGATGCGCGTGTGGATTCGATGTCCTTTATGACCGAAGAACTGATCACCAGTATGAGCTACGTGAATAAATGTTGATCTGTGATACCCACCAGAGAATGCTTTTGCCAGATCCAGCTACGGAACAGATTGTCAGAAAAGTGGGAGGAAACCCGTAGAAAGCCGTACGATTCCCGTGGGTCCATAAGAGAGAGCCTGTCGCCTTCCATTCATTATAAGTGATCCCTTCAAGGAACCACCTGGCGGTCCCATCGTGGTGTGCTTCACAGGCAGTGTTGTGATTAGTGGACGGATCCGGCGGAGAAAGCCACTTCCGGATTTTTTCTCGTAATTGATCACCTGGGGTAGTTTCGGTCTCAGCCTCGTTCAATTGCGAAGACACGGAAAAGACGAACGTTTCTTCTTGTTCAATTCATCCGATATCGCTTGCATTGTGACTGGACTGGCGATCAGCTGTACTGATTTACGGATCAGAACTTATCATACCGAGAGCCTCTCGCATATAATCTATCGAAGATTTCCCGTCTGAAAGGACAGTCATTCAGTACACTGAAAATATGACAATCGAGTATTTCCGTACCATCCATAACTACCTTCATGTTCTTAAACAGACCATAGACGACCTCCATGGTCTGTGTTGCAGTCATCCGCGATTCCTCCATCGTCAATCTGTCCAATCTCAGCAGTACCGCTTCGATGTCGTTCTCTCCTAACAACTTCTTTGCAAGTTTCTCTGCGTCATGTTGAGCAAAGTGAGAAGTATCAGCAAACAGAGACTCACTGAATCGGCCCTGATTTATTTGTTGCGTTGCCAGGGCAAGCACTTCGAGCAGTTCAACCATTATTTTCACAGATATTTCTCCCACGGCGGAGGGGATCTCGGTGAGGACCTGGATACGACGAAGGTAGTGTTCAAAACATTCGAAAAGCTCGATAAGCACGTCATAACTGGTGCTAACTCCCTTGGCCGCCTTAAAGATTTACGTATCAAGACTACAGACACAGGGGAGGGGAAGAGGAATACGTACTGCGAGTAGGAGACCAACGCCGGCAAAGATCGCTTGCGCTGGTGGAAATCTCTGCGGGATGGATTGTAAACGTCCACGAAACATATATCGATATGGTTAGTCGTACCAGACCAATGCCCTCCCCGAAGACACCACTGGTAGAAAGACCGAGCAGGAAATCAACAGTTGGCTTGAGACATCTCATGAGCTGGATCTTCCAATCTCCAATCCGATACTGGTTGAAGGCATGGGCTTGCTCTTGGAGAATACCGAGGACTGCATCGGAAGATTGACAGAGCAGGAGACGGGCAGTGAGTGGGTCTGTCGCTATGTCCTTTCCTGTCTTCTGGCTGTATTGCCTAAGGGCAGCATCGACGAGGTCCTGGAACGGCGAGATTGAGACGATTGGACGGGAAGTTGAGGAAGACATAAGGGTAAGGAAATGTGAATGAAGGAAAGTGGGGGAAGGGGAGGGAGAGATTGGCAGCAAGTACACAGCCCGCTAGGATAGATCCTAGCAGGCGAGCACCGCCATTCGGAAGTTTGCGGGGAGGCGTGCACAACTGCACATGCACAGGTCAAACTGTGCACAGGTCAATCTTTTGCCCCTGCCCGGGTAACTGGTGTGCCTGTACCATAACGTTGTGCTACGCTCCCACCAGTCTTCTCCTTTCCTCCATGACCTCCCCTCCGCGCAGAGAAGTAGATGACGACGGTCGTTTGGATGAACAATACGTCCAGGATGCCTTTCACAAATTTCTCAAGTCCTCACTTGCCCAAGCCAAGGCCGAACGCTTGCTAGATATTAGCATTCTCAGCAGCGCAGGAGACTTGATGATCACGGTGCGTTCATTCAGGACTCATCTTGCACCCGAACGTCTGAAACTCCGAGTCGTGTCTCATGGCTCACCGATTGTCATCAGGCCCTTATGCAGCCTCTATTTTGCGGCCCTGCGCTCCGCCACTGATCCGCCTTCAGTCCCTCTTCCCCGCCGCCGCGCCAGTCGCAGGGAAAGGTCCGAATATTCCCTTCGACATGACACGAACTCGGACCATTTCTCGCTCGCCAGCTGTCCCGTAGTCTTCATACCCTTTCTCACTCTGGTCTTCCTGCGTTCCCACCATCCAGAAACTCGCACCGGAGCGGCGACACGATCTTGCCCGAATCATCTGCGGTCTCCCACCCCTTTTCCAGCCTCCGCTTTCCCGTTTTGAACCGCCTCGCTGCAGATTTACGGTCCATTTCAATCGAGATTAGTCGGCGGCGCTCGTTTCAGGATCGGTTCTGGGGACTTGGGACGCGTAAACGCGTCGAGAGTGCCTCCACCGATGTACACCCCATCCCCAGTGCCTCCATACTCAGGAAGTGGGAATATACGACCATCTCCATCACCATTTCCTAAAGCCTCCCTACTCCCCTCCCTCCTCACCGCCTCGCAGCGCACATTCCCCGCGTTTCCCCTCCTCAAATTCGAGCTCCCTCGCGCGGACACAAACGATCGCAACGCCGACGAGCCCGGCGATAGAGCTTATCCGTGAGACGCTCTACGCAGCGCTAGCTGACGTACTCGCCAGCACACCATCCCTCATCCCCATTCTCAAGTCCGATCCACCCCGCGCCTACTTCGGCGCCGTCGCACTCGCCATCCTCTCCGTCTCCACTTCTCTCAGACTGTCCCGCACCGTTACGCCCATTAATGAGCGGGTTTTCTGCGATAGGGCGCGAGGCGGTGCATATCGAGGAGGAGGATACCATGGAGGCTATTCGGCTTGCGCAGGAGGGCCGCGAGGGAGAGGTGGCTGTGCCGCGATTAGAGCGCGCACGCCTCTTGTTGGAGCGGGGAGCTGGGTATGATATTGACAGTATGGAGTCCAACGGGCGTCGGAGTGCAGAGGGTCGTGCAGTCTCGTTTGCTAATCGCGTGAATGCGCTTGCTTTGGCTATGACGCAGTTGCCACAGTTCAAGAAGAGTCAGGACGAGGTGTTCAGGGTGCTCGCTGGTGTCACGGTTGGATTATCGTCTTGAGGCGACTCGGAGACGCGATGATCCACGGCTCGACTCGAGTGTATTCATAATTTATCGTGATTATGATTATATTCTTTGCTCGTATGTACAGTATGTACTAGTGTAGTATCATTGTAATTGAGTAATGGAATGATCGTGAAATTCTTCGTGCTGTTCTCGACCATGTACTGTGAGGCGATGAATCCAAAGTTAGAGCAGATCAATAAGCGGGAATATCAAATTCCCATTCAAGTAATATCTCGGGCCAGGGACGGGACGGGGTTCAACCCGGCTTCCGGGTAGGAATATTTGCCGGTCCCCGAGACGGGCTTCTCTTCCAAGTTGTTATAACCGAACGCGGTTATGGTAACACAGCCGTCACTGGCATGTCCTCTTCTCGACATCCCGACAGAACTACTCGTCCAGATCCTTTCTTACCTCTCCTACGATGACCTGTGTCCTCTGCAAGGCACATGTCGCAGGATCAAGGATATCGTCGCCGGTACTCCGTACCTCGAGTACCTTCTGCACACCGGCATTGATAACGTTGACGACCTCCTGCCTCCTGATGTCCCCCTCCCTACACGCCTCGAGCTCTTGAAACACCATGAAAGGTCTTGGAGTGACCTGCGATTCAATATACTTTCTGAATTCTCTGTGACTCACGACAACACTCGCGATAGTAACAACGTTGCTCGGTATACCCTCCAAAATGGCTATTTGATCCTCAGCGACAGTATCCCCGTGGGCCAGGGATTAAAATACAAATACGTTGACCTCTACTCTCTTTCGCCGGGGGAAGAAGCAAATTGGGTTCCTATTCGGTTAAGGGTCATTCGTCCCCGCAGCATCGTATTCGCGGCAGATCATAACTTGGTCGTAGCAATCACGTTAGGGATCCTTTGCTGATTATCTCGTTGGAGGCGACATCTGACTAGTCACAGCCAACAGGGAATAGGAGAATATTCTCGGTACAAACTTCACTTTTTCGAGTTCACAACAGGGGAACCACACCCTCATGCATTAATGCCCTCCGTGGAGGTTCCTCCGACCCACCCATCCCTAATTGGTTTTTCACAAGCAGAAGTTTTGGGGGATTACATCCTCACGGTGCTTGGAAGTCCGCGACATTCCTCTCTGATCTCCCTTGTCTCGTGGAAAACAGGGATCGTGACACATGTCAGTGGTATCGTTATTTATATTTCTCGTCCCCATCCCAATGGCCCTTGCTGATTTCAAGAAGCTTCGTAATTGCATGGATGGTGGGCTCTCGGAATACGTTGTGATTAATCGCAACTTGATTGCACAGTTACTATCAGGCGACGACTCGGACAACAGCTTGGAAATTTGCAAGCTCGACTACGATCCAGTACACCTGACGACGGTGTGTTTCCTCACGTTACCACAGTTTCCACGCCCCATGGATGCCATTCCTGGAGTTTCCTTCACTAAAGAGTGGGTCCCGACTTTGGAGCACGGTGCTTGGGAACGCCTTGGCCATGTTCCCTTCCAATCCTCTAGTCTCGGCACTGTCAATATTCTTCTTGACTATGTCGTGCCGACCAGTAACGAAGGATTCGAAGGCAATTCTCGAAAATACGTGATGATCGTCAGCTTTGCATCGATCATCTCTGCCATCTTTTCCGATGGACGCCGCGAAGTGCCTTGGGAGGAGTGGGGTCCTGCTGGGACGCACATTTTCCCTCTCGAAGAGGGCGCAACCTTGCCGATGTCAGCTGGTCCGTTTTGGATCACGAATTTCTCGCCGCTGGAGGTACGCGACTATGACTCGCTGCGGACGCAGTACCTGCTACCAACAAAGGAGGACAAGGATGCGGCGTCGGCGTCGGCGTCATCCTCCTTGAATCGATCCGTGTTTTCGTCGACTAGGTTGGCTGCTGAATTAGGGGAGGGAAATGGAATTGAGACGTATTTACCTTATCGAAGTTTTACGGCGAAGGAACCGAAGCTCGGTAGTTTCGACAAGGCTGTCGCAGATAGAGAGTGGATCGTCACTATTTCGTCTCTTGTGCGTTGCGTCCTGTCTATTTATGCGATGCGGGATCTCCTGTTGACCATGCTTTATGCCCTTCGTAGGATTCGACGACTAACTACACCGTGTACCGCGTGGGATAATTAACCTCCGCATGCACGATGGTCCTCAAAGGAGTCCAGTAGTAGAAATACAAATACAAGGTGATCGTGATCAGCCTTGACTGTGCTACTTAAGAACCTTACTTGCTCTCTATATATCGCCTATTCGAGTATAGATAGTGTTGATCCTGAAGGGGATGGTTTGAATTTACGGACGGGGTCAAGTTGAAGAAAATAATAGGTGACCAGCGCTCGTTGACGATGCGATCAAGCGATCAAGCAGGGGCTAGACCCGTCATAATCAAGGGTAACCATCTGGCTGACAATGCCGCCGCCATTATGCCGGACAATGACTTGGCCAGCCCAACCATTGTGATACACAAAATCGACAGCCTGCAAGACCTGATACGTATGGTCATTACGATGAGCTTGTTTCGAACTTGCAGAGTCGATTATGGCAAAGAAAAACGATCCGACATACAGCTCCCAGCTGATTGATTATCCGAACATCTAGAAGCCTGAACCCCCCCGGCCGTGGCGACCAGGAAACCTCTCAGTGGCTTGACGTAGCTCATTGTCGCAGGTCTCCTCTCGAGGTTGAGGTTGCCAAGACTTGGGTTCAACTTGAAAGAAAGTTGCGAGCCGCCGGAGATCCATCAACTCGCAAGGCTGCCAGTCATCCTTTCCCAATCCCAATATCTGTGCACTGCTTGCCGCTGACACAACAGGAGGGCCTGAAGGCCATCACCCGTGAGTAAGTACTACAGTACGTACCAGGACGAGAGCTTCAAGAGCCAGGCTGACTTGCCAACCCAACCCCGCCCGCCAAGATCTGTGACAAACACAGGACAATAAACACTCAATAAACCTCCTGAGACTCCCAGGCCCATGCCGACGGCTTGGGTTCAGGAGGTCCGAAGATAATATGGCGCGTGATACTTCACCCCCTCAAAATTCGTGTTTGTAACTGCCACCGGACTAGACTACGACTTGGAGGCCATCATGATATTCATTGCCTCCCGGGCCATCACAGACTCGGACGAGCCTCATGCGACCTTACTCATCGACCACACTGGTGCAGATTTGACTATTTACTCTCAGGAATTCCATCATCTCCGAGTGCCAAAGACTTATCTTGTCGATAGCTCTCCTGTTCTCGGCAAATTGATACAAGAAACCCTAGATTGGGCCGCAAATAATGGGCCCTCATCACTTCCAGTGCTACAGCTACCAGATCGCGGCAAAATCCTTCACAGCCTTTTCACTTTCGTCCTTCCCGTAACTCCCGTCGTACCATCAACTCTCGAGGAAACTATGGAACTCCTATCTGTGACCCAAAAGTATGAAATGGATTTTATACTAAGTTCCATTCGGGAAAGAATCGCTCAACACCATCCATTACCCACCGGTCTAGAGCCAGCACTACGCATGTATTCACTTGCACGAACATACGATCTTCGACCAGAGTCGCTCCAGGCCGCGCGAATCATAGGAAACTACCCGATGACCATCGATGACTTCGACAATATGTTTAAAGCTATTCCGTGCAGTCATATATACGAACTCTGGAAATACCACGAAGAAGTTCGGGTCGTTCTTGCGTCGGACCTCATGGAATTTAGGGAGTCTTGTGCAAGTGGCATACTGGAGGAATTATGCTATAGCTCGTGCGGCCTCCCGGGCTGGCTTGACAGGTACATCATGTCCATAGGGAAATCCCCTGACCGCTTTCACCTCGCCGAATTCAGCCTTGTCATGGCGAAAGGCATTAAGGATGATCACCGTGGGGCTAGAGCGTACAATTATGGGTCCATAACCAGCCAAACCTTACGCGACCTTTGGGCGGCTTTATCATCTGTCGTCAATAGCAGTTTCGAAAAGGTGAGTGTGGTTGATGTGCAGAGCTGATCAGGGAACTGATTAGGATGTTGGTCCTTTACAGGCAGAGTCGGCTCTATCTCTCGTGCAGGAACGAAAGGATTCTGTCGCACAAATCAATTCGATCACGTCTCCACTGGAACTCTTCCACGTACCAAACGCCGATCTTATAATCCGATCGTCGGACTCGGTGGATTTTAGGGTTCATAAACCAGTACTGGCCATGGCTTCTCCAATCTTCAGAGATATGTTTTCTCTTTCCCAGCCTTCTGACAGTGAATTAGTCGACGGTCTTCCCATGGTTCGATTAGGTGAAGATTCGGGATTGCTGAATAGTCTTATCTCGATTCTTTACCCCGTTCGCACAGTGATACCGAATTCTTATGAGAAGGTGTTGTACTTGCTTGCTACTTGTCAGCGGTTATAACTAACCCTTTATGAGGTGTTGTATCTGCTCGCAGCGTGTCAGAAATATGACATGGATTCAGTGCAGTCGTTTATCCGCGCCGAGGTCAAACGTGGAGAATTTCCAGCACCAAAGGGAGATGAGGCTTTCGTTGCGTATGTGATCGCGAGTGACAAAGGACTCATTCCAGAAATGGAAAATGCAGCTCGTGAGACGTTGGACCACCCACTGACATATGAAGTTTTCGGAAAAGGACTGGAGGGTTGGGCATTGCGCAACCTTGCCAACTTCCGCAGGCGCTACAGGGACAACCTTATTGTGTGCCTCGACTCATTCCTCTCAGTTGACAAATCAGGCCCTTCCAGCATCTGGGTCGATTGTTGTTCTCCATATGCCAGAGAAAACGAACTTGCCCCGTGGTTACACCGGCTCCTCTCACAGTGCCAGAACGACTTGAAGCTGCAAGTGTTCACGTGTCCACTCGATATACATTTAAGAATACGTATCAAATACTTGACAGCTCTCAAGTATCATGATTGTAATAACTGCTCGAAGATGCACGCGAAGAATGGTTTTGCATACTGTGCGGAGCTCGAGAACAAGTTGATGCACGCACGAGGCATTGTACCTCATTTCTTTGATCTTTAAAGTACCATGACATCTACTTCTTATAGGTACGTGATCGTGGCTCATACTCTAGCTCAACTTACCTAATCCTAGGAATTGGTGAAACCTCTTAACGACGCCAGCTTGTAGCATCCAAGTTTTTTTATTTTGAGTGCATTAACGTGCATCTCGATATACAGAACCCCATGTAGCACTTTCTGAACAATACAATCTACTGCCTATACAAACTCTGTGTGTCATTATGCGCGAAACTGCTCCCATGACCTGGGCCATTGTAAGGTTGGCTACGTTGTAAGGATTGCCTCGTATCCACGCTCGGATCTGAGCGGAAACTGCCGTGTCGGAGCGCCCGTCAGCCACGCGTTCGACTTGCTCAATTCTCACCCTCACCGTCCGACTCTCACTGCCTCCATTCATCGACTCTCGACTCTCGCTCATCGCCTCCTCCTCAACCACCGGTGCAAGACACCCGCAAACGAATCACATACTCCTTCCCGCCTCCACAGCCCCCCGCCTTTCCTTTTCCCTTTTCGCTTACTTACTTCTCCTTCGTACTTCGGGCAACGACGATCAACACTTAGCCGCAGTCGCACGCAAGGCCACCCCCTTGATCGCACGGCATTAGTACGCCCTCAATACATTCTTTAGATCCTTTTCCTTCAATTTTACTGATCTTTCATACATTTTCCTGTCTATCCGGTGCAACGACGCCCGGTATACCCACTCCTTTACAACACCGCTTGCTCCTTACCACCGGTTCTCGATTACGTTGTAGGGACGCTCGCTGTATTTAAGCTGCCTCCTCTCATGGATGGCATTAGCATTCGCTCTTAGTTTCAATCTCACTGTGTGTTTTCCCTCTTATCTCGTGTGCGTTCTCACTCTCGTCGACTCGTCTCTTGGCACTCGCGCTCGTGAAACCGCTGTCCACCTTGTGCTCTCTCGATTCGACTTGATTCTCACTTCCTACTCTCGCTTCGTCTCTTATCAGGTCTCTTATCTCTACCCCTTATCTTGGACGACAAAATCCCCTCTCGCAGCCGCTATCTTAGCTACAGCATGGCTGCGCTCGTACGGACCACTTCGGACGCTTCGGTCCTTGCTTGAATACTATAACTTTCTGGACACTAAATTCTTACTTATTCCGACTTAGCACTCTTCTGTCAATCTTTTATAGTATACATTCTTGGTGTCACCTGTCGGGCAACACGGGCGACGCGTCACTGCATCGTCCCCGAGTACATAACCTCGTTACCAGACACTCTAAAAAAGACTACTTTTCCCCCATTTTACTTCTGCGTGCGCTGTGCCATTCTGTCTTTCAGCCTCTTCAGCCTGAGGGTGCCGGGTGTTAGCACGAGCAAACGAGCCGACAGACATCCTGCCCCTTTGTTGAATGCTAACCCATCTCTTTCCTTCCGAACTCACTCACGCCACTCCAAGGCGTTTCAGCCATAGCTGCGTAGCACAAGAAAAAGGGGGGGTGCGGTGTGCGGGGCCTAGTTGCGAAATACGTCGCAGAGGTAGTAATCATTATGACTTGAAGTGAAATGTTATCGTTTGCGCATCTGACTTTGAATGGGAACCCCCTGTAACCCCTCAATGGCCTCCTTGCAATGTACCGTACAGTGGTAGCCCTCTAAAGCCATATTGTGTCGCCAATGTCTACAACAATAGATACAGACACAATTTCTGCATTCATGGCACCACTCGACCTAATTACCGTAACTCTACCTTTCACTGTGATACACAATATCAGGCGACAAACGTTTCACGCACAGCAGGTATTACAGATTATCCTGTCGAAGGCGGTAAGCTCGGAACGGAGTGTCGGAGTGTCGGAGCGCCCGAGCGATGGGAACCAACGGACAGATCAGTCAATTGTTAGCAACAGTTAGCAACAGTTTGCTAACATTCTTACTGACTTTATTGACTTTACATTGGCAGCACCACGTACGCAAGTATTCGGTACGCTTGAATGTTCGTACCATAATTCTCGGCCTGTGGGCCCTCGTCGTCGATATATACAGCACAGAACAGCGGTGACACTCCCTTAGTTCTGGTGCCGTACGCGCAATCACTGGGGTAAACAGACCATCCCATCTACTCATCATCACACACGTACTCACGTAGAATAGTTTGTATCGTCTCTACAAGAGATTCCCTGCGCGTCCACTCCAACTCATCTATTCTGGCCCGTAGAGCTTGCATCACATCCGTGACACGGTCATTTGACAGGATTCGCGCTAGCTTGCGATGCCCACTTGCCAATGCTATTGCGAATGGGGTCCGACCTACATCATCTTGGGCGTTGACATCTGCTCCTTCAGCAATTAATAATCGCGCCATGTCGAGGGATCCCTTCCACGAGGACAGGTGTAACGGAGTCTCGTGGCGCGATCCTCGAGCATTCACATTTGCACCATGTCCAATTAAGGATTGCGCTATCAGATAGCATTCTCGTTGCTGTGTACCAAACGGTAGCGTAGAAATTCCTACTGTCTTGTGCAACGGAGAGTTTCCCTGGCGGTCGAGGGCATTTACATCTGCACCGTGGTCGATGAGCAATTGCGCGATCTCAAGATTTCCTTCGCATGCAGCAACATGAAGCGGAGACAAGTCCTGAATGCTCCGGATATTCACATCTGCGCCGCTCTTGACCAGAAATTCTGCCACGTCAAATTTGCAAAACAGTGATGCCTTGTGCAGCGGAGAATCTCCCTGGAGGTCAAGGGCATTTACATCTGCACCATGGCTGACGAACAACCGTGCGATGTCGAGATTTTCATTGCTCAAAGCTCCATGAAATGGGGTAGTGTTGTATTTGTTCCGAATGTTCACATCGGCACCGCCCTTGACCAGAACTTTCACGACGTCGAATTTTCGAAGCCGTAATGCGATGTGTAGTTCAGTGTTCCCCTTGTGGTCGAGGGCATTTATATCTGCACCATGGTTGATGAACAATCGCGTGATCTCGAGATTTCCGCTTTTCATAGCTTGATGAAATGGAGTCAAGTCGGAAGTGTTCCGGATATTCATATCCGCGCCGCTTTGAAGTAGGAGTTCCACAACGCCAGGATTTTCGGATCGCACGGCGTTGTGCAATGGGGCGTTTCCTCGGTTGTCGAATGCATTTACAACTGCATCGTGGCTGAGTAGCAACTGCGCGATCTCGAGGTTTCCACGTTTTACAGCTCCATGAAGTGGTGTCACGCTTTTCACGTCCCGGGCGTTCACGTCCGCCCTGTTTTCCAGTAATAGTTGCGCAATCAAAGTATGTCCCGAGACTGCTGCCACGTGTAACGGGGTGCCCTGACGACCATAACTTGAATTCGGATCTTGTCGATATTTGAGCAGGTGCTCGACGAGACTTTCAATACCACAAATGGCTGCATAATAAAGCGGGGACGCATTAACTCCCGTTGAACGTCTCCAAGGCTCGAAATGGTCTGGATCATGTATCGAGATCCACGTTGCAAAATGTGTGCGGTCTGGGTCAAATAGGCGCTCTATCCCGTCCTGTATCTGGGACGCCACGCCATCACACTGAGCATGATGGAACCAATTTTGAGCCGCATATTCGGCAAGGGGAAAGCCCTTTATGATGTCGTGGAAATGAAGATCCGGTTGGAGTAAGGTGCTGATGCAAGTTTGTGCAAGAACTGTGTGGGCGGGCTCCGGAGAAATGTAATACTGGAAGAGATCCCTTGTTTCGGACTTGGCGAGGCGTTCCGAGGTCAAGAACTCCTTTACGGAGTAATGAGAAAATTGTACAATCCGGGACTTGCGGTTTCCGTGTTTGACGAAATCGAAGTCATCAAGCTCGGTGGAGGTCACTAATGTGGAACAAGCTGACAGCACGGCTTCATCTGCGTCTTCCGGGCGCAAACTTGTGTTCAACATGGGAGTTCTTGTGCCAAACTCAATCGCAAAAACCTCTGCGAGTTCATTGGCACGTAGTGGCCGGCGAGAGAAGGCCAGACATCGGAAAAGGCGGATGGCATGTTCACGTCTCTCCCTGTCGATCCCCAGTAATATCCGCTCGTATGTTTCGTCCAGCGTCGTCGGCAACTCATTCAGGACGCGCCGAATACTTGCTTTGAAACAACGCCGCAGTGCATCCAGTTGACAGACAACCCATCTGAACCTGCATTGCATTGAGCCAACACAGTATGAAATGTTGATAATGACGCCTTACATGCCATTAGCTTTTTGTGACAGAGAATCAATGACCAGTTGCCTGTCCTCGGGCCTCCATTTCCGCATATTCGCATCTGACTCAACCACCGACTTGATGTAATCGATAATATCGCTCCTTTGACCTCTCTCGTCGTGAAGGGACACCGCATGAGATGCCAAAGGCTCGAGGACCGCTCGAATGTCGATTTCGGGTCGACTCGTGATGCAGACACGTATGTCAGGATGTCGTAGATCAACAAGCTCCTTAATGAGCTGCAGGATTTTTTCACGTGGAGAAGGAATCCCAGGCCTGTTGGGACTTTCATCCACAGCATCCACTATGATAAACACCCTCCCGTGACCAGGGAGCTCGAGTACATTCTTGAGGCATTGGATCAGACTCAGATCGCTGGGTTGTCGCAAGCCCTTCGCGTGCGCCTCATACAAGCCTGATAAAAGGTCGTGGCCACGATGAGATTGAGAACAAAGTTGGGCGAGAAGAGAAGAGAGAAGTCCCCGACGATCCTGTTTCCCAGCGTCCTTGAAATCAAAGTAATAGTATGCGACTGAAGCTAATCCAGTTGCGCGTGTGGATTCGATGTCCGTTATGATCGAAGAACTGGTCACCAAAATGAGCTACGTTGATAGATGCTGAGCCGTGATACCCACCAAAGAATGCTCTTGCCGGATCCAGCTACGAAACAGATTGTCAGCAGGGTGGGAGGAAAACTGTGGAAAGCCGTACGATTGCCGTGGGTCCACAGGAGAGAGCCTGTCGCCTTCCATTCATTATAAGCGATCCCTTCAAGGAACCACGTGGCAGTCCCATCGTGGCGGGCTTCATATGTAGTGTTGTGATTAGTGGACGGATCCGGCGGAGAAAGCCACTTCCAGATTTTTTCTCGTAATTTATCACCTGGGATAGTTTCAGTCTCGACCTTCTTCAATCACGATGACACGAAAAAGACGAACGTTCCATCTTGTTTAATTCATCCGATATCGCTTGCATTGTGACTGGACCGGCGATCAGCTGTACTGATTCATGGATCAGAGCTTATCATACCAAGAGCCTCTCGCATATTATCTATCGACGATTTCCCGTCTGAAAGGACAGTCATTCAGTCACTAAAGATATGTCAATCAAGTGTTTCCGTACCATCCATAACCACTTTCATGTTTTTGAACAGACCATAGACAACCTCCATGGTCTGTGTTGCAGTCATTCGCGATTCCTCCATAGTCAGTCTGTCCAATCTCTGCAGTACCGCCTCGATGTCGTTCTCTCCTAACAACTTTTTTGCGAGTTTCTCTGCGTCATATTGAGTAAAGCGAGAAGTACCAACAAGCAGAAACTCACTAAATCGCCCCTGTTTTATTTGTTGCGTTGCTAGAGCAAGGACTTCGAGGAGTTCAACAATTATTTTCACAGATATTTCTCCCACGGCAGAGGGGATCTCGGTGAGGACCTTGATACGACCAAGGTAGTGTTCAAAACATTCGAAAAGCTCGATAAGCGCATCATAACTGGTACTGACTCCCTTGGCCGCCTTAAAAGATTTACGTATCAAAACTACAGACACAGGTGAGGGGAAGAGGAATACGTACTGCGAGTAGGAGACCAACGCCGGCAAAGATTGCTTGCGCTGGATGAAATTTCTGCAGGATGGACTGTAAACATCCACAAAACGTATATCGATATGGTTAGTCTTACCAGACCGATGCCCTCCCCGAAGACACCACTGGTAGAAAGCGCGAGTAGGATATCAACAGTTGGCTTGAGTCGTCTCATGAGCTGGATCTTCCAATCTCCATTCCGATGCTGGTTGAAGGCATGGACCTGCTCTTGAAGAACACCGAGGACTACATCGGAAGAGTCACAGAGTAGGAGACGGGCAGTAAGTGGATCTGTCGTTATGTCCT